>CAJDYZ010003529.1:36131-52882 GCA_903986555.1 Heterotrigona itama
GCCCCTTTGCATCCAACACGCTTCTACATTGCTTTTGTAGTATGGTAGGCAAGAAGGCAATGAACGATACTTCTATATACTGTGCTTCGAAAGTTACCACATTCTCGTCCAAGGTTTGCGCGAGGGAGATCGAGAAAGAATTGTCACGATTCTCGTGTATACGCGTTCTATATTGCGTATGTAAATATTTCAACTACTAGGAGGCGATTATTCGCGTGTTTTAACAAATCAGTATCTGTTATAACTAGACTGCAGATATTTATACGTTTCACGTATATTAGAATATGCAGACAAAATATACGAAATATGAAAATATGAGATATAAAATGTGTTCGAGGAATGTGCAAAATACACGACAAGTATATTAAAAATATGTTGTAATAATGGGATCGTTGTTAACTATAATTTAAAGCATATAGTTAATTGATAAAATTAATTTATAATTCGATATATATTTGTGTTGTTTAACATGACATGACGTATAACGAGATGTGTACAAATACAAACATACACAACGAGATTGTATATACATACAAAGTCCAATTGTGTTGACTTATTTATGGTTTCTTAATAACTTTGGTCATCTTTTAAAATTGCAGCAGTTTATAATATAGATATAAAGTTTATAAAATACATTTGGTATATACTAACTTAATATATTTAAAATAAGTATGCAAGACGTATGCAAAATTATCTAAAAACAAAACAAACTCACATTATTTTATTATTAATTTTTTGTTTGCACAAATATTTGCAATCTACTTATAACATGAGAGAAATTTCATAATATACAAAACTATAGTTAAGCATTACCTTTATTTATTATTCAATCTTTTTATATAAGCTTCATCTGTATTTTTTTCTCTTGAAGTAGGATATTTTCTAATAATTTTGCGGTCATCTCTTTCATAAATATTCTTATTTTGTCTTCTTTTCTCTTTTAATTTATCATATGCATCATGTTTTGTTTATCTTTAAAAAAATCTTTTAATAATGCAATATTTTGTGTATTTTTTTTTTAGATAATTCTATTTTATAGTACATTGTAGTAGCATGAATGTTTAGTGTTCTCTTTATTAATCTGTATTAAAAAAATGTTTCACTATTTTTTTTCTTTTTTAAATAAATTCTATGTTAATGTAATATATATAATTTGTAATCTTTTATTATTAATAATTTAATAATATTTTGAATATATTTTACTTAGAAAAGTTTGAATTTAAAATTTATTTTTATTATTTTTATTATATTTTTATTATTTTTATTATTTTTATTGTATTGTAATATTATTTCATTCATGCAAAGGATCAACTTCTAGAAATACATTAACATTGTGATATAATATTGCATTAATGATATTAAATGGTTTTTATTAATTTTGAAATTGATAGTTTCATAAATTTTGTACATAAGAAATAAAGTAGACTTTATTAAAAAAAAAAATAACTGCATGCAACTTTTGTTCTTTATATATAATTTAGTTTAATGTTTGTATTTTACATATCATTGAGTATATATGAAAATGATATAACGATTTTAAATCATTTATAATAATTACATGTATTATGTATAATTTATTAATTATAAAATGTACATCAAGAATGTTTAATTTAAAATTGTTAGCTATATTAACAAAATTTATGAAAATAAATAAAATAATGTTCAATTTTCTGTTATATAAATAAATGTTTTCTCCTTAAAAATAAATGATTTTTTTTCTCTGATAAATCTGCTTATACTTTAAGTGAGCTTATAATAAAAATAAGTAAAAATGCAATATAATATTTTTTTGATAATACATCATTGTATTTTGCAATATATATAATGTCAAGTTAATGATCATTTTATTTTTCCTAAAGTGTTGGTAATGCACTTGCTTGCCCTACCCTTGAGAACGATGGACTCTGAGCAAAGAAATCAGCAGGTATATCAACACTAAACAAAGCTAAAGAATGAATGCCTGCTGCACTCACGCCGCCAACACAGAACAAGCAGACTTAACATTTATGCAAATAGTGTGTGAGTAGCAGCTACTCACGCCATATTCAGACGTATATATCTGTTTTCGCACATGGCAGCCATGAAGCATGGTACGTTTTATTCTTGTATGCTTTGCTTTGTATGTAAATTTGTTTAAATGCCTATATCAGTATAGTTTATCAGGAAAGAATTGATTGATAAATCTTTAAACTATAATAAATGTATATTCTATATATATTTAAAAATATATAGAAAGCAGAATGTATCTAAATAAATTGTAAATATAAGTATATTTTTTATTTTAGGTTTTATGTTATATTTTCTTAAATATTTTATCCAAAGTTTAATTTTGTGACTTAAGAATTAGTTAATATGGTAAATTTTGTATATATTGGATATTTTATTTTCTATATCTCAATAATTGTTTTCTTTCTCAACTATTGTTTTTATTATTATTACTATTATTATTAATAAGTATTACTAAATTATATGATGATACATATATATAAAAACAAAATGTTTTTTTATGCCTAAATGCTAAAATATATATCCAAATTTTAATCTTATGATCTGATTTCTCTAAAAGCTTCTTATTACAATAACGTTAAATTTGAAACTTAAGATTGTTATAATGAAATTTTTATATTCCAATTAAAATACACAATATTTTAAAAAGATATTATTGTAACAATTTTCAGGCAAGACAAGTCAGGACGACGTATGTTATGTTGTCGCTAAATACGACTATGGGGCACAAGGTGCTCAGGAACTAGATTTACGGAAAAATGAACGATACTTGCTTCTCGATGATTCTAAACACTGGTGGAGAGTACAAAGTGCAAGAGGCCAAGCTGGCTATGTGCCAAGTAACTATGTCAAAAAGGAAAAGCCATCTCTTTTTGACAGTATTAAAAAGAAAGTCAAGAAAGGTTCTGGTTCAAAAACTCTACCATCCAGTAATTCACCATCCAGAGCTGTAGAATCTCCTATTATGGCTAGACGCTTGCCTGCTGATCCAAGTGAAGCAATAGGCACAGCAGTTGTCAAGTACAATTACCAAGCACAACAAGCAGATGAACTGTCACTCGTCAAAGGCACTAGAATCTTAATATTAGAAAAAAGTAATGATGGTTGGTGGAGAGGTCAAAGTGGTACACAAGCAGGATGGTTCCCATCAAATTATACTCACGAAGAAGGAGATGCAGATGATACTCTTCATACATATGCAATGGCGGAAAACGTCCTTGATATTGTTGTTGCACTTTATTCATTTTCTTCCAATAATGATCAAGAATTATCGTTTGAGAAAGGTGATCGCTTGGAAATCCTTGACCGTCCACCAGCAGATCCTGAATGGTATAAAGCAAGAAACAGTCAAGGTCAAATAGGTCTAGTGCCCCGTAATTATCTTCAAGAACTGAGTGAATATTTGACACAACCATATCGCGAAAGAGGAATGACAAGTAGTGAGATTAGTACAGGAGACTCTCTTGAAAGAAGGCCAGATCCTGGTGATAGACCACATCTTGTTGGGAAACCTTGGTACTATGGTAGCATTTCACGTTCGCAATGTGACACATTATTGAATCAACATGGTCATGACGGTGACTTTTTAATTAGAGATAGTGAAACTAACGTAAGTATAGATAAAAATAATTTCATTACTACAATTTTTATCTCTAAATTAGTTTATTTAAAATATCATCTTGTTGACAATAACAAATAATATCATCAGTAAATTTTTAAATATAGTAAAATATTTGTTATTATGTAATTATAGTAAATTATTGTACTGTACATTAAATATAAATATTATAATATTTAGGTGGGAGATTATTCAGTATCCTTGAAGGCTCCAGGACGTAACAAACATTTTAGGGTACACGTGGAAGGAGCGTTATATTGCATTGGTCAAAGGAAATTTCATACATTAGACCAATTGGTAGACCATTATCAACGAGCGCCTATTTATACTAACAAGCAGGGTGAGAAATTGTATTTGGTGCGCCCATTACCAAAAGGCAACCCCAGTAGTAATGGTTGCTAGGTGAATTCGTGCCATGAAACGGTCCATGCGCTTTGAAATGTATCTCTGAGATACGCAATGCCTGCCTAGTAATATCAATATCACACATCTCGTATGTTTATACATAACAATTAATATAATTGGTGAACTCATATATTAGTGTTTCTTGATTGTTTGTCCATTTACACTGATAAATAATTTATTACTCTAAGTAATTGCCACCAACAATTCTTCATTAATTGGAGCTTCCATACTATTTAGCAAATAAAGCTAAGAGGAAAAAAAAACATTTGTACGGCAGCTATATGACAATTGACTAGTTGACACACAAGGCTTCTCTTTATATCCATATGTAATTGTAAAACACGATCGACCATGTTATTACAATTAATAATATATTTACAACTACACGTAATGTAGACTGCAAGTGTAATGATCAAATAACGGTTAATTATCATGCAATTATGACCGGTTAAGTGGATCTCTACTCTGAATCTATTGGTATTGAATTATGACAAAGACTAAGTGTTCATTTGTGATTTTGTATTTATTAGAAATTTTTAAGTAAATAAACTATATTTAAGTGTGCATCAGGTAAAATGTAGTATTTTTTCAATCCCTTATTTATTACGTATACATTTATTACTACATATTTTTCAATATTAAAACTCTGCTACATTTATATACTGGACATTAATAAATATGATTTAATTTAGAAACATTATAAAGATTCTTGTTTCTAGTATTTAAAATATATTTACATATTTTATTATGTTGTTGCGACTAGAAAAATTTTTATATTTGTACAAAAAATTTATATACAAACATAATTTATAATAAGATTCATAAAATCAAATTAAACTGAAATATATCAAGGGATGATTTTACTAGGCACAATACATTGGTAACAAATATTAATCTTTATTTAACGTGTATATTATATTCATAAATAAAAGTATTATTTAATCATATGAATAAGAGATTGGTGCTCCTGTAGATAAAAGTTAATGGCACTAATTGCCAATAAGGTCACGTATATAAACAATCGCCCTAAACTAAACATATTTTAGGTCTATATTATTTGTTCGTAATTCCATTAAAAACTTATGCTTATTTAATCATAAGAAAGGATTGTTCGAATTTCTTGTCATGTTGCTCACACCAGAACCAACCTAAAAACGCTTATATGTTTAGATATATTTTTGTTTGGATAAAATTCGTAGAGCTAAAATGAAAATACTAAATTCATACCATAAATGGATTTGCATGATATGCTGGAAGAGTTGGTTGCCATACTTTATTTGTCATTAATTGACTAAACTGAATTACATCTCTGTTACTAGATGGTCCAATACCTACCCACTGTGAATCTAAAATATTTACATTTTTTAATTTATTTCGAATGTTCAATGTATTAAATTTTACATTCTTTGAATAAGAACTTACCATTATTCATAGGAAACTGTACTGGTTTAAAGGGATTAATAGGATTATATAGAGACGTATCAATTGATTGTGTATTATTATTAACTACATTTGATGGTCGCCATAAATCACCACTTGCAAATGGATTTGAAATTACATTTGTAGTTTGATTTCCTACACTCCAAAGTGAATTTGAAGCTGTGAAAAGAACAATATAATAACTTTATAAAATTTTAATAAATGAAAAATTTAATAATACATATAGATCATGCACATACCATTATTAGCATTCCACGTGGATGTATTTAATGTTGTTGCAGTATCATCTTTCAATTGTATTTGTTTCATTAGAGAATCTAAGTCCTTCAGTGCCGCATAACGATCTTCTGATGGTGGTACATGTGCACCATTTGCATTCATTGTATTAGTCGAATTTCCTGTAGTCTGACTAAATGGACTCGAGGATTCGATATCTAAAAAAAAAAATCAATTATTAATATAAAAATCATATTATATTAACTTGTAAAAATAAAAGCATAAAACATTGATTCACTTTACTTGTATTTTTTTGACTATTAAAAATGGGATTGTTGTCAAAATTGGCAAAAAATGGCTGAGGTACAATTGGTTGACTGAGTTTATTTGCAGGTATTGTAGTAGTTATAAATGGATCAGGAACTTTGCTGAAATCAGCTACAAAATCTGTCGAAAAATTATTAAAATTAACTGATTCAACAGTATTTGTTTTTGAAGCTGATGTAGATGTAGTAGAAGATAATGTTGTAGTAGATGTTCCAGAATGTGGAACCCTTGGAATGTTGGTTGGATTAGATGATTGTGATTTTTGATTTGAATTTTGATTTGCCATGGACGGATCCAAATAATATCTTTTAAGCTCATATTTTGCACTCATTAAATCTTTCATCTTTTGTTCATCTTTTGTATCTAAAGTCTGAGATGAATTTTGATTCATCAAGCCTAACCATATTCTTCTGCAATATTCATTACCACGTTCCTTTATAAAATCTATTTCTTCTTGAGTAAATGTTGCCATAGAAATAGATTTTACTCTATGTGGTGGTGTCAAGCCTCGTCTGTAATTTCAAACAAAATTACTGATATAGATCTTTTTCTATTTTAAATTTAAATATTTATATTTAAATGCAAAATCGGAGTGCACTTATACATATTGATTGATAAAGTTACTAAGATTTTTAACAATAACAATACAAATATTAGATCATTCTATAATAAAAAAAAAATATAGCTTTTTTTGTATCAATAACTACTTCCTAACTAACAGTGTTGCTATAAAATTCTTTCTTTTTTGATAAAATTCCGATTATAACAATTCCATCATTCTGCTTATGGAAAGATACTATAATACTCACCGATATTTTAATAATGGAGTAGAATAATCACAATTAGAATACGGATAAAAATATTAAAATTTTATTGAAGTTTTCAATAATATAATTTACGAGTAATATACATTGAATGCAATTATATAATTTTAGACCAAAATGAATAGTCGATAAAAGATTTAAAAACGAGGAATATTTGTTCTGTTATCATTTGTGATATTTCCCAATTTAACCACTATTTTCAGTGCCAGCTAATTGTAAATTAATTATACTATGGACTTCATGAAATAGATACCGATGCTCTATATTATTTATGAATAGAGCATATTTTGATCTTTGATAACAACTACTACGCACAAAGAGAACACTGATACCGATAGTACATATTGACTTCCTGACCGCAAATGCGAACATTTTAACAAAGATCCATGATCAACTATTCATATGTTCGTAGTAAAGTACATGTTCGTCATCTGTGTTTTCAACAGAGTCTACAAACAGTAAATACATTTCATTTTCGATTAAATGCGAGACACACATACAACTTATCCGAAACCTATATTCGAAATAATGACATTCACCAAGTGAAAATCAGAATTATTCGATCGCCGAAATATTATGCAAAACAGCTGTAAAGTATATTTCGGTCAGTTCTATTTATAATATGATAAAATACAATGAGGTAAAATAACAGTTACGTCACATTTTTTGCGAGTGAGAAGAACTTGGTACACTTTATTGGCTTCTTACAAGTAACGAGTACTTACAGCATACCAGAACAAGAGGTACAGACGAACGAACCGATTGTCATGTTGACGTAAGTTGGGCCTCGTTGACGGCAGTCGAAACATTCTTTATTACCAGGTTGGGAGACCAGCTCGCGTAATATTTTCAAATTTTTCTCGTCTTGCTTTCTTTTCGCGGACGCCATCATACACGGAGAATGCACTTCACGATCACGAATGGAACAAGGAGAGACACAACTCTCGCGCCCTGCTTGCGGAACTGACTCAATTTTCTGTCACGATAGTCGCGCGTGTTCCGTAACACATTCTAAAAATGTTTCACGGAGAAAACACGAAACGCAGGCTAATATATTTGTAATAATTCGTTTTTTTTTATGGTTGATTCTCACTCGTTCGCAGTCTTCATTTTCATGTAATTTTACTGTGTTCTTTTTTGTTTTCAAAGTAGAATATTTTGTTAATTTACTCTTTGCATTTGTTTTCTTCGCAGATGAATTTTGTTTTTCTTGCAATAGAATTCAAATAGGAAATAGTTGATATATGTCATGTAATGATACCATCGCTAGTATATTATACAAGTATACTAAATATTAGATAGTATTTAGATGATAGAATTGGTACTATACAATAGTGGTATCATCTTATAAAGAGATTTAAAAGATCTATATGATTTAACATGTTATTATAACGTGCAATAAAAGAGATTAATATATTTTAAATATATTATAAACATTACGCTCGCTTCAAAATGAAATATTTTTATTATCTTAAATATTTGCTTAGAAAGATATTTTATTTATAATTTAATGATAGATAAAATAATTAACCAAAATAATTACCGCGAAAATTCGATTGCAACCTGTGCATTAAATTTTCAATGTATTTTATTTCGATGGATTTTGTCTAGAGTGTTGGAAAAATATTGTAAAATACTTATGAAATGTAATTGCATAATTCAAAAATTTTCCATCTCAGATAAGCTTCAAATGGATTAGAAATAGAACTATTTACAGCTGCCTTTTGATCTATTTATAAATCAAAGATAAATAACCTGCACGTGCCAATTGTATAAACGATTTGATTGTAATGTAAGTAAAATAACTATTCGAAAGAACACAGTCAAGGTTAATGCGCGTATACGTGAACGCGAATTAGAGAAAAAGTTTTTCGTTATTCCAGTTATTGTCCTAATTAATTTTTACTGTACTGAAAAAATTGATTGCTTATTGAACGTTTTATTATATTTCATATAAAGATGCTATTGGAAACTACTAATGGAAATAACTACTAATGGAAACAACTGTTATGTGATTGCTAAAAAATAAAATCAAGTTAAGAAACCACGATTTGATTGATCTGAATATGACATCTCTCGCGACGACATCCACAAAAAGGTTTATTTCTCTTAAACTAATTTTTCCAACTAATTTTCAATTAATTTTATGCGAGTATTATGATCAATCTTTTATCCGTGTAGACCTCCTCACAGCAGAAATGTTCGGCAAGGTAGTCTTATTGATTTGGATATTGATATGTTTCTCAAGATATCAAATTATGAAGATACAGTCAGGCAGCTTGACATCTATTATGGAATTGGTAAGAACATTCATTTTTATATTATTTCATAGGAACAAAATATATAGGTTATATATACTTTGTTGTTTATATTTACTTTCTTTTACTTTGTTGTTTATATTTTCAGTCAAAAGACAATTACTACGCTATCAAAGTTGTATAACAGGTCTTTTTCCACAAGTTTCAAACGATAAAGTAGTTGGAAGTGTAAGAGAAAGTATTTATTGCGCTGCTGCTGTGTGGAGTTTGTATCAAGCATATAGGTATTAAAAAATTAAATTAAGATTGAATTAAGTTAGGATTGAATATTATATATAATCTAATGCTTTTTAGGCGTATAGATGATGATCGTGGAAAGTCTTATGAACTTGGACAATCAGCTGTAAAATGCATGCGTGGAATTTTAGAATGTTGGGTGAAACAATCACCTAGAATAGAGTTATTTAAACGCAATCAGTGCGATCGCTTTGCATTGCATTGTAAATTTTCTTTAGATACTGGTGATGAAATTTTTAAAGATGCTGACTACAATCATTTGCAAGTAATTACAATGGACATTGAAATATGATAAAGATTGAATGGTTCAAGATAATTATTATATCAACTTTTTTATTTTTTATAGATTGACATTGTTTCCTCATATTTGATATTTTTAGTACAAATGATTTCTTCAGGATTGCAAATTATATATACTCAAGATGAAGTAGCGTTTATACAAAATCTGGTGTATTATGTGGAAAGAGCATATCGTACACCAGATTATGGCATGTGGGAACGTGGTAGTAGATATAATGATGGCACACCTGAAATACATGCAAGTTCAATTGGTATAGCCAAAAGTGCTCTTGAAGCTATTAATGGATGCAACTTATTTGGAGAAAAAGGAGCTTCCTGGTCAGTCATATATGTTGACATTGATGCTCATAATCGAAATCGTAGCATTTTCGAAACGATGCTTCCAAGAGAATCAAGTTCTAAGGTAAAAAATGCATATATTATGTAAAAACATATTATAATTTAAATTTTAATATATTACACTTTGTAGAGTGTAGATGCAGCTTTATTACCAACAATATCTTTTCCTGCATTTGCCACTCACGAAGAAATATTATATAACGAGACGAAGGCGAACATAATACGGAGATTAAAAGGCAATTATGGATTTAAAAGATTTGGTAGAGATGGATACAAAACAGTTATAGAAAACAAAGATCGACGATATTACAAATCTGGTGAAATCAAGGTCTCTGATGTATTTGATTGTTAGTATATACTGTTTTCGGAATGTGTTTAAATGAATCTGTAATTTTTCTGTGTTTATTATATACATTTATAATTAATTACATTAATTAACTTTCTTTAATAATTATGAAATAATGTTAAGAAAAATATTTTTTTTGCTTATAGGAATTTGATCATATAGAATGTGAATGGCCATTGTTTTATATATTTATGATTATTGATGGTGTTTTTAAAACCTTGCCAGAACAAGTGGAAGAATATCAAAAATTGTTAAAAGAACGGATATACAAAGATATTAATGGAGGTATGTTAATAGAAAATAATATTAGTATAACATGCTATTATATTTTGTCTAATTAAATAGATCCTGTAATACCTATGTATTACTATGTACCTGAGGAAAGTTTGGAACTAGAAAGAAATGATCCTGGTAGTACATATCGAGTACCAAGTGCTGAAGGAAGAGGACAAAAAAGTTCAACAGATACGGAACATGGACCAATGTATTTGTGGAATCAAGCTATGTTTATAATTGCCCAACTACTTACTGCTGGTTTATTACATATTAATGAATTAGATCCAATTAGACGTTATCTTCCTTCGTACAATAGACCACGAAAAGCTGGAAGGTATTCAGCTTTTCAAGTAAGTACAAATATAGTTTAGTTAATATATTTACTAAATTAATTAGTTGTAATAAATTATTTTGTACATGTTTGTTTCATGCAGGCTAAACCGACTATTGTAAGTAAATGATACTGTAGTATAGTACTTTGTAGTATTTTTTTTTTAGTATTTGCAGATTGATAATAGCTTTATAATGTTAGTTAAAAAATATGTATGTATTTGGAGCTGTCAAATTAAACAAATGATAATACATGCTTGAATCATATAATGTATTGTAGTGTTGAATGTTTCTTATTTGCATATATTGATACCAGATTAGTTAGAATAGTTGTCTATTATATAAACATATTAATATAAATATTAGAAACATTTTTTTTTAATTAAATAGTGCATGGAGCTTGGACCAAGGCATGATTTATCTTAGTCCTCATTTAAAATGCTTGATTCTGTTATCTTACTTCTTTTTTTTCTTGAGATTTCTATTTTACATTATATAGTTTATCTAATTGACAAATTAGTTCTAAAACTTCTAGTCTTTGTATTGTATTAAGGAATGTGAAAATGTATTACATTAATAATTTCAGCATTGTTATTATATTATAATAATGCATGATTGATCTATTATAAAATTTCTGTATATTAGGGTACTCATACTGATCTTGTAGTACAAATCGTTCTTATTGCTGAATCCATGCGATTACAAGCTATGATGGCAACATATGGTATACAAACGCAAACACCACACGAAGTGGAACCTGTACAAATATTGTCATCTACACAATTAGTAAAAGTTTACGAAAAATTGGGTGTAAATAATAAATTAAATCTACGAGGCCGACCAGCAAGGCCAATTGGATCTTTAGGTACAAGCAAGGTATGTATTGAATACATAAAGTAAAAATTGATGCAAAAAATTTAATACGATTTTTTGTAGGTTTATAGAGTATGTGGTATGACAGTACTCTGTTACCCTTTAATATTTGAAGTGTCAGAATTTTATCTGTACAGAGACATGGCTTTATTAATCGATGATATTAAAACTGAACTTCAGTTTGTAGGCAAATATTGGCGACTTTCAGGTCGACCTACTGTGTGTCTTTTAATACGAGAAGAACATATGAGGTATTTATTTAGAAATTAAAATAGCTTTTGACATTATACATATAAATAAAAATTTTCTTTTTTTTTAGAGATCCACAATTTAAAGAAATGCTTGATCTTTTTGCTATGTTAAAAAAAGGATATTGTGATAAAACAAAAGTACGAATTGGTCGTTTGCAGAATCTCATTTCATCTTCGTGTATTGGTAATTATTATTTATACATTTTTTATTTTATTATTTATTAAATGTAAATTTTTATTACATAAGTTTTAAATTTGCATAGAACATTTGGATTTCATAAATACTATAGAAACAGATCTTGAACTCAATCAATTTAAACAATTAGAACATGATTATATTGGATATCAGAGTTTAACAGATGTACCTAAAGCTTTAACTTATTCCGAAAATATAAAAGATTATTCTGTAAGTATTTGTAAATAATTATTTCTTTGTTTAGTCTAATTATTTCATGTTTCAGTATTATGTAAATGAACCATTATATAATATATTAAATGAAATTCGTAACAATAAAAGCTTATATACTTTGTGTCAACTTTATGGCATTTTGCTAAAACGGGAAGGACTTAACTATGACATTAATGGAATGACAGGTACTAATATAAATTGTTATTTAAAGATTATGGGTATATGTGATATTTATCTTTATTAACATTTTATATTATAGTTGGAGATCACTTAAGATCATTGTATCAACAAGCAGGGTGTCTTAGATATTGGATGGTTGTTCGTTACTGTAGCAGTTTATTGAATCATACAGTTGATAGTATAAGTCCTTTTATAACAGGAGTTCTTGTTAAAGGAAAACAGGTATTTTTATTGAATTATTTTAACGTGCAAATAAAGTATAATTTTTTATTCTTTACTAATATTAGATAACAGTTGGAGTAATTGGACAAGAAGAAACAGTATTTGATAAACCAATGACACCCGTAGAAATTCAGTCAGTTATGTATTCTACAATTCAACCACATAATGTAGTTCAAGCAGTACTTCAACAAGAAGTATTATTGTACTGTGGTCGACTTATTGGAACAAATCCAGAAATGTTTAAAGGAATATTAAAAATTCGTATTGGGTATGTCATATTGAGTGTCTTCAACATTAAAAAAATGTAATGTTTAAATGATTATTATTAAATTTTTCTTATCTCTTTATAGATGGGTTTTAGAAGCAATAAAACTTTACTTACAAATGGTTGTTAAAAATCCTAAACCAATTGAGAACTATAGTCCATTTGAAATTCGCCAATTTCTTATAAAAGTATTAACGGTTAAAGATTGGGCCAACAATGAAAAGTATACCAATTCATTTTTCATGTAATATTTATTTATCTATTATTATACATAAATTAATTTTATGTTGTATTAGACTTACAGTTCTAGGGCGCAGAAAGATTGAAGGTTGTTTATGCAGAGTGCCCGCACATTTTTACAATCATGTTTGGGAAGTTTTAATGCGTTGTCCGGATGGTATTTGTGTTAATGGACGAGAATTACCTCAACAACCTACTCTGTCTAACATGACTCGTTCGGAACTTACATTTGCTTTGTTTGTCGAATCTTTACTTCATCATATACAATTACCAGAATATCGTCAAATTATTGTAGAGGTATTTCTTTTATTTATTTACATTTATATTTCCAATTGAATGAGAAATATAAAAATATTATATTTGCGGAAAAAATATACAATATTCTTCTTTACAGTTACTTACTATAGTGTCGACAATTTTACTTCGAAATCCAGAACTAAGTTTTCAAAAACAGTTAAATCTTAATAAACTTGTTGAAGATAGTTTCCTCATGTATTGTAAGGTACATATTATGATTATATATATTCCACTAATTACATATTTATATACATTATATAATATAATATATGTACATATTTTTATATTAATTGTTGTATATAAATTTGTTTAGGATAATAATTTGGAAAAATCTGTTGATCAGTCACTATTTTTCTCTACTCATTACTCAATAACTACAGGATATCTTGCTAGAGCTGTAGTTAACAATATGCTTACTGGAGGATGTTTTGCAACTATTAATGATATTAATGATGCGATTGAAAATAGAGAAACTTGCAAAATTGCATAGTGGAAAAAATGGAATATTGTTTGTAAACATATTAATCAAAGTTGTATTTATATAAGAATATTGTATTTTCTTAATATATATGTACATTTTCTCAATTAAAAACTTGCTTTACATAAATGAAATATTGAAATTCTAGGGTATGGTAAATCTATCTAAAAATCTGTATTCATATGTTAATAACATATATTGTGTGTTATACATCAAGATATTTTTTATAACACACAATATTTACTACATTACATTTTACTACATTACACACAATATTTACTACAATATTTACTACATTATATTTTACTACATTACATTTATAGATTATAATATTGTCTATAAAGAATTTTCACAAGTGTACAACCTTAATCATAACTTATATATAACTTATATATAACTTAATCATACTACATATTTAGAATCATCTTTTAGCGAAATTTGTATCCATTGCTCTTCCAGATCTTTGTATATTATTTATATTAGCTTTAATTCTAGAAGCAACAGTACCAACTTCTGCAGCAGCTGCTAATTGTTTTGTAACAAAATCTTGATTATATATTCTTCTACTATCCATTTCTTTCTTCTCCTCTTCACGATATTTTTTAACATTTCGCTCTCGTTCTTCATCCCTCCATGTTGCATTTGCTATCATTTCTTGCCTACGTCGTTCTTTTTCTTCTTCTGTAAGATTCTGTTTCTTTTTAAAATTCCATCTATCTTTGTTCCTATCTTCTTTATGGTGTTTTTTAATTACATCAGAAGATGATTTAAAATACGTTGTTTCTTTTTGAGTATATAATTTGTTTGGGACATCTTTATACCTATCCTTAGTATCGTACTTATTGTTATAAGTATTATTTCTTCTATCTTGAGGACTTCTTGAGCGAAAATCTTTGTCCCTGCGTTTACTTTTATCTCTTTTAAATGTTCTATCTTTTCTATCTTGAATTGAATTATCATCAGTTTCTTGACCTGTACTGTGTGCTCTAATATATTTTCCATGCGACTTATGCCTTCTTTCTTCATCTCTGTCAGATATTAAATATTTTTCTTTACTATATTTCTTAACTTCAGTATTTTTTTCTTTACTCTTATTTCTCTTCCTTTTGTTCTTTTTTAAATGACCATCACTTTTATTTTCTTCACTGCTACTTTCTGATTCGCTAATACTTGAAGTATCATTTTTTTTTCTTGATTTCCCCTTTTGTTTACGTTTTATCTTTTTCATTGATTTTATTAAATCGTCATTGCTAATTTTATCTTTCAATTGTTTATATTTAGTAGCCAGCAATAGATCCAGTTGTGCTTCATCATCACTATCAATATCTTGTATATTTCTCTTCTTCTTTTTTCCGTTCTTACTTTTCTTTGACTGTTGTTCCAGCTAAACAATTGATAATAATAAAGAAATATATTAAATGCTTTAATATAAAATATAATAATAAATAATAATGAAAATTGGTAATAATAAAGAAATATATTAAATGCTTTCAATAAAATAATAAAATAATAAGCAAATATTATCATTTACATACCAATTGTCGTAATTGCTTTAATTTAACAGGATTTTTTAGCAATTGACTTCTTGTTTCCATTTCCTTTTTTTTAATAGCATATAAAGGATCTTCTTGCATTTTTCTTGCTAAATCTACTTGTTCATTACCAGAAAAGAAACGTAATGATGGAGGAATACACTCTGAAATTGCAAATAAATTAGATATAAAAACTTTCAATATTACACTTTAGATTGTTATATTTAATATTAAATATACATTACCATGTTCAACATGATTTCTTGGTGCTTGATTTAATTCATTATCCTTTTCTACTTGAACCATTTGTTCAAATGATTTATCAATTGGTCGTCCAAGTAAATACTCTTCTCTATTAATCAATTGATTTGGTCCTTTATACATCCAATCTAATTTTTTGTCATCCTTCTTTTCTATGACACCTTGTTCCATTGCATACTTTTTCATATCCTCCCGATCTTTTTCCATTTCTATTTCTTTCTTTAGTTCAGCTATCTTTTTTTTCTCCTGACTTTGTTGCTGTTCTGCTTTCCAAACTTTTTCTATGTTCTTCATCGTGGATGGGTGCCACGATTTCTTTAAATTCTAAAAAATGAATGTAATTCTTAATTTTATAAAATAAATACTTAGTTTGCTTAGTTTGCTTTGTTTACTCAATATAATGCATAACCTAATACATATGTAAAATAAACCTAAACTTAACCTAAATTTCACTTTAACTTACCAAATCTCCTCCACCCATCTCTAACAGAGAATAAGACACAAAATGAGATGTCTTTTTTTATTATCCAGATTTATTATATATTTATTATATATTTATTTATTATATTCTGTTTTACTGTACGTAACAATAATAAGTAGTACTGCGATAGTAGTACTGCGATAGTAGTACTGCGATAGATACTGCGACACGTCACACGACAATGCAACAGTAACTGTGACACATTATTCACATACACGTCATCAGTGTAGTTAAAATAACTAGCAACTTTTCTTTCTTCGCATTGTCTATATGAAAAGT
>CAJDYZ010003529.1:52892-68110 GCA_903986555.1 Heterotrigona itama
GACTAGTTAAAATAACTAGCAACTTTTCTTTCTTCGCATTGTCTATATGAAAAGTTACTATAAAAGTTACTAGTTAGCAATTGATGAGCTATTTGAAATTTTAATGTTACAAATATGGTATTATTGAAACCATGAATTAAGTACAATTTTCCTTGTAAGATAGTAAATCGAGCATTACTTTTTATATTTATTTAGACGTTTTCTCAGTGGCCAGGTTTCATCGTGTTCTGGGATCTGACCTTGTAAATCAGAATGATTTAGATACTTGAAAATATCAAAGTGTGGGTATTGTGACATAATAAAGCAAAGGTGAAGGAAAAGTGTGCGTTTGTTTAATTTAATTAAGAGTTTTTTTTTACATGTAATGAGTAGTGTACATGAAAATTCGTGGTCTTGGATAGAGTATTTGGTGGAAACGATCAATAAGCTTACCAATGACTTAGTAGGCTCAACAACATTTGAGTTATCTTTTCATCCGATCAACAACATAATTAACGATGAACTTCAGCAAAAATTATCCGATTTTTTTCACGAGCTTATCGACCTGGTAGCATTTGACGATTTTCAGTTACAATTATTGAAAGTCTTCTTGTTTACATTCGTTAGTACCGTAGCTCTGATTTTCATCGCTTGGTATATTTACGGTCCAAGAATTTCCGAACAATTTATGAAACCAAGTAAGAAAATTAACATTCTGATGCGTATATGTACATATTTGCATTATTTTGTTGTAATGTAGAATTAAATATATAGGTACTTTGCGTGTTTATGATATGTAATTTGAAACATATTTTACAATGACTGTGCAATATATGTATGTATTTGTACGTTTATTTTTATGCCGTTGCTTTAAATCACGTAATAATAAAAGCATTTTATTATTAGCATTTCATTTAAATTTCTGTCATTAATTTTGTGAATTTTGTTTTGCTTTTGATCCTGCAATAACATACTTGTTTAGACAATGGTCTTTTAGATTAAGCATGATTTTTGTGCATTTAAACCAGAAAATTTTGAAAACTATATTATATTTGCAATTACTTTGTGACCTAGCCAAATTCAACAAGAAAAACTGGAACAAAAAAAAAGACCCTGATGTGCTATTACAGGATTGAAAAATCTACTTATTTCTGCTAAAAAATTAAGCTAATAAATTATTATATTTGGATACTTAAAACTGTAATAAGAAATATAATTTATGTTACAGACTCTTTATCAGAGGATTTTGATGGTTCATCTGACGAATAATTTGTTGGTTAATATAAATTTCATCAAATATATATATATACAGACATATATATAGAACTTTTTACTCTTATTTAGGTTAAATAAAATACAACAAAATTATTTCTAATTATATAATTGATTTACTTTCTACAACTTCTTATAATATTGAATTAAGTAATAAATATGACAGAAAAGATTAAATCACTTTTTCATAAGGCAAAGTTGGACGTGAAATTTATGAATGCTGGAAAAGGACACAAGTAATGTTTATGATATTAACTTAACTAATTAATTCCAATACTTGTTATTTGAATTACTACTGAATCTTATGTTCTAAATTTCATATACATCTTAGCTATTAAGTTGATTATCATTAATATAGATATTATAGTTTTGATTCAAAATTATTTTATACAGATTGACGGAATCAACTAGCAATGTTGGATCTACTTCCATAGTAGAGCCAAGAAAAAGAGTGGAACCTACAAAAGAAGCTAAAGTAGCTGGTCAAGCAGCTTTAGCAAGGTTGGAAGCAAAAGAATCTAATGTAAAAAGATTTAACACGTGAGTTTTTTGCAGAAAAGATATTAACCTTTATTTGTAACTATAGATACAGTAGTGACAATTTAACAACTAGTACAAGTATGATAATGAGTTAATGGGATAAGTATATAAATAAATATATTTGTATTTTATAAAATTTATAGATCATATGCAGCTATTAAAGCACAAGTAAAACGAGAATTAGAGCAAGAAAAACAAGCACAGAAAAACGTAAAAAAAAATCATGTGCAACCAGAAGAAAAAGCAGTTAAAGATAATTCTTCGTTAGCTGTTAGCTATGTATGCTACCGTTGTCCATATTTATCTGATGAAGTATTACCGCAAGATGAGTGGAAAGTAAAAATAAAAGAATTTTTATACGAGCAATTGAAAGGAGAAGATGCAGGATTAATATCATGTTTAATTATACAAAATTGCAACAATAAAAAGAAAAGAATTGATACCTGTGTAGATACACTTGGGAAATACTTAGAAAATATCATAAATAATCCAGAAGAAGAAAAGTATAAGAAGATAAGAATGCAGAATAGAGTATTCCAAGTAATACTTTTGTTTTTTTTTTAATAAGTAGATTTATTTAAGAAGAGATTATTTTTTTTATATAAACATTTTATCAATATTTTAAAGGATAAAGTAATCCCAATTGAAGGTGCATTAGAGTTTTTAAATGCTGCTGGTTTTTGTCAAAAAAAATTAATGAATAATGATAAGGAGGAGGATTTTTTAGTCTGGAACGCTGATAATCGTGATATTGAAGATTTCACCACATTATTGGAGGCACTAAAAACTGCACAGCCTATCCCTTTGGAATTAGATCGAAATCTTCAAATATTGTTACCCATGCAAGCAAACATGAGAACTGAATTACCACCAAGCTTTTTCAATTTAACTCCCGAGGATATAGGAAAAGAACAACAACTTCGGTAATTATACTTATTAATACAAGCAAATTAAATATAAAACTTCATTAAATAAATTACATATAATCATACTTATATATATTTATATAACATTTTTCTTTATTAAAATTAATAGGACTGAAGTACTTGAAAAAGATCAAATGTTAAGGACAAAAGCCATGAAAGAAAGAGACGAAAAACAGAGGCTCAGAAAATATAAATTTTCACTGATTCGTATAAAATTTCCAGATAATCTTATTCTACAAGGAACATTTTCCGTACATGAAAATTTTCAAAATGTTGTTAATTTTGTTAGTGAAAATTTGATAAATAATGAGAGACCTTTCAGTTTAAAGAAGCTTCCTCAAATAACATTTAATGAAGATTGTTTTGATAAAACATTACTTGAATTGGGATTATTCCCTGCTACTCTTTTGATGTTTTTTTGGAAAAGTATGTCTGAAGAAACAAGTCACAATGAATCTATAGGATACTTAAAAGAAGAATTACTTTCTGTTATACAACCTGCTTAAATTTGTAATATTTGCTGTTTATAAATTGTAATTATAAATATTAAAAAAAGTAAAAATAGAGACCATTACGTGGCTTATTTCTTTTGATATAATAGAAACAATAAAAAACAATCATAATACAAATATTCATTCCAAGTTTTAATAAAATAATAGAATTATTTCTTATTCCTTTTTTTATCTTTTTTTCAATATTTGCGAATAAAGTTTATGTGATTATTAAATTTAAAGTCATTTTTATCAGAAAAATTTATATAATGCTTTATAATATATGGATATACCGATATATGAAAATTTAATATATATATTTAATATATGAAAATTTAGGCATTTCACGCAGGCCTGTGATGGATTTTTATTTTATCATTTATATAACAACTAGAAGTTTTTTCTCAAAAGATATAAATAAACGAAATATACAAATAAACTAAATAGATCCAGTACGTTTTTCCCGAAGGTTAATCTTCTAAAATTAGTAAATGTTACCAATAATTTCAATTAAAATCTGTAGGTTGATTTTAAATTGACATTAATTTGAAATTTGATTACTGCATATATAGAGATCTATATATTAAATATTAATTATATAAAAAAGATTCTGCAATTATTTCAGATTTTTTCAGCATTTTATTTGCTTATTTTTGAGCATTGCCTCATTTTTATTATATTTTATTTGGGTATTTTATAAAGAAATTTCATGTTTGGTAAAATTGTAATTTATTAATTTGGTACAATTTTATCTTTTAATACAATTTTTATATTTTCGATTTTAGACAATGAAATAAAAATAATGTGAATTAATGTTCCTTAATACTTTTTTTATAGGGATATATATATTGAGAAAAAGATCAAATGATTATATATCTTGTTATTTACATAATACTAACACATATAATAAAAATCATAGTTTATTGTGGGTGTACATTAATGCTGCACATTTGTGCATTTTGGCACTTTTGTTATATATTAATATTTAATATTTTATATCAGTCTTTGTACATTTCTTATATGTTTAAAGTTGCTATTGCCATCTAAAGTTATTATGGAAAAGTAAATATATATTAAATAATTTCTGATGTATAGTGTATCCTATTCATTCAAGTAATTTATAAGATAAAAATAATTAAAAATAAAAAATAATATTAGTTGTGCATATATATGTAACTATAAAATTGTAAAAATGAAATAAATGAATATTAATAATAAATAGAAATGAGTTTTGTTTCGTTATTAAAAAATTGTTGGTTTAGCAATTACGACTGAACATTGTAATGTTGACGAAAATATATTTTCTTTTCTAATATTTTTTAACAGTTAAAGGAGACGAAAAAATATTGAAAGCTCATCTTGCCTCTTGAGATGTATCATTAGATGTGTGATTTTTCGTTTCAACAGGTAAAGCAAGAGTAGCTATTGCAGCACATAATGCTGTTGCAGCATAAATTGCCATTGCTCCAGTAAGAGACCATTGAAGAAATACTTGTGCTATATATGGTGTAACCATTGCACCAATTCTAGCCATTGCACTACAAGTACTAACGCCAATACTACGTAAACGAGTCGGATATACTTCTGGAGTGTACACATAAGCAGCTTGAAACACACCAGCAATTAATCCTCTAGCTAGAAAAATTGCCAGTGTTAATGCTACTCTACTTAATAAACAGGCTCTGCCTAAGAAACAGATTAACATGGCAAACATTATTAGCTGAAAGGCCATTGTTTTTTTTCTACCAATTCTTTCAATTGCAAAAATAGTAGAAAAGATTCCTGGAAATTCGGCTAACGTTGTCCAAAGAAGATCGATATAATCACTGCGCTCTAAACGACAATCTAATTGACAAATGTCTTCCTTTTTATTTTCCCACGAACTACATTGTTCAGATGATGTATGGAATAATTCCGTAGTCATCAATACAACACCATAATAACAAAATGCCGTACTCATCCTAAAAATGTACCATTACTATTATTTGTACGAAGTATTAATATATAATATTTAACATAGATAATACTTACCACACAAGCCAAAGTAAAACAGATGTTTTACACATTTCTTTGCTTAATACATCTTTCAATTTACCATGATTAACTTGATAAAAACGATCCATAACTAATCTTCCTGGAGGTAAAGGTTTTTTATTTTCTCTTGATACTCGTTCTAAAGTTGAAATAGCTTTGTCCATTCTTCCGCTTGTTATATCAAATACTGTAGATTCTGGTAACCACTAATAAAAAATATAAAAGATATTTTTATATTTTTAATGCTTACTGTTATTATTATTTGATTTTTAATATTTACTGGAGTGATAATAGCAAATACAAGAAGTGGTATTGTTGATAAAATGAGAAGCCATCTCCAACCAAAAGTTGGCATTATTGCCAGTGCTATTGCCACTTCAAAACAAGCTCCAAGCGCCCAAAAACACTACAAAAATAATAATTTCATTATTGTGATATCAATGTCAATGATATAAATGTACATATCAATTTTATTTATAAAGTATACTTATGTACATCTAACAGAATGACACATTTTGCCCTTTGTTTTGCTGGAAGAAATTCTGCATACAATGTTACTCTGAAATAATAATGTTATTCATATCTGCTCTAAGAACATTGATATTTTTATATATGGAACTTACCAAATACTTACGATTGTGGTACACAACCAATAGCAAAACCAACTAATCCCCTAAGCAATAAAATCCATAGAAAATTTGGTGCAAAGGCACTTAAGAAAGCATAATACAGTAGCAATATTGCACATAAAGTTAAGGATTGTTTACTACCATATCTATCACTTAGATTACTCCAAAATGTAGAACTTAGCATCATACCAAGAAAAACAACCTGTAATAAATAATAATAAACAAAACAAATCTCACTGAAAGAACTTTGTTATATATTTTATTAAATGTTACCGTGGTTGTTAAAGCTTGTTGATATCTAGTTATACCCCAATCACAATGTAAGGATGGACTTAAAATGCTTAATATTGTTATTTCCATACTATCTACCATCCAGCAAAGACCAGTAAATAAAGACAGCTTAACTTGAAATTTTCCAAATCCCAATGCATTGATAGCTTGGATAACAGTAAATGTATCTGTCAATGAATTTTTTATAATATTAAAAGAAATATTGAATTTCAATAAAATAAATCATCTCATAAATAAAACATCAGCAGTTGGCATATATGATATCACGTGTTATATGTTCGATTATTTATCTGTTTAAATTAAAAAGAAAGAATTTACATAGAACATGTAATATTTGATTTTGTAATATATACAGTCTTAATATGTAGAAAATCAATTTCCTGAACTCCAATATAATACATATAATATATATAACTGTTTGTTTGTTAATTAAGTTATATGTTTAAAAAAAATATATTTTACATGCTTTTATAAAATAAATGGTTAGTAACAATTTATTCGTACCCAGTAGGAGTTGAAATCAACTTAAATTCTGTGCAAAAGAAAGACATCATTTGCAATATATATTAATTAAAGCGATCCCAACTTAGAAAAGTCTGATGTTATATTTTCCATGCATAATAAGATATTTACACAACTTACAGTTACCCACTCCTTTACAGATAAGTTTAAGCAGATTATCCTGTACATAAAAATTGTCAGTAATATTGTAAAGATGGATTATAATAATTTACTCATATTACAATGTAAATATTGTTTAAAAAAATTGTTTACCATCTGGGATAACTACAACGGAAGAAAGCTCCAAAGAACGTTCAACGCAATTTCGAAAATTTCTATTACAACTTGAAACATTTTCTGAATTAATATTCAATTCAGAACCGCGTAATTCTGCTAATTCGTGATAAGGTTCGTTAGATACTTGCGATGCATTGGACATGATTGTTTGTATATCATATACAGGAAATAATCAAATATTTAATTATCAAGTGACTTAGAAAATCAAATAATCCAATTGATTAATCATATATGAGAATCTTCGTCAATATGAGCGTAATAATCTCCTTGAAGATGAGGTTAAGTTCGTCAGTCTATCAATTGACCAAACACCGAATTACAAAACATGAAGAAATATCATATTCTGTTCAAAATCATTTGAATCAAGAGAGATCAATGAACATATATCTTTTATTACATGACGATCAAACAGTTGACTAAAATATGTTATTTAGTAATATTTGAAAATTGCAAGTTAAAGTAAATTAAATTTATAAAAAATTCTATCTCCGTTGCGTATGCATGATATACAATACAAATGTTTGTCTGTCACTGTGTATGTATCTTAATGATATTTCATATATATAAATACATATACACGTATAAAATTTATAATTTTTAATTAAAAATTCAATTCCCCTGAAAATTTATGGACTTGCTAGTAACATAAGTTGATTTCTAGTTATTTTTTTTTACTTCTTTAAATAGGCAACAAGGTGCTTCTTCTATAATCATATATAATTTCAGCATATTTACGATTAATGTTTTATAGAAAACGTAGCTAATTATTGGAATACAAAGAAATGCCACAACATACTTGCAATGAAAGTAACATCGAATATATAAGTATTTTTACAACTAAAAATATTGGGTAAAATAGTTTTGACATACATGAAACTTTATTTAAAGATATTCAATGAATATCATGTATATTTCATAATTGTCATACGTGGTCTTCGAGCATAAATAATTGTCTTTGTATTACGTGTTTAATTACGCTTAAATTATGAGTGTTGACAGCGAAAATAAGTCAAATGAAGCTATTGCTCCATTTTCACCATCAGCAAATCAGGAAAATACAGATAATGGAAACATTCAAGGAACTAATATAACCCCAGAAATGGTGCTACGATTACCTACAATTACTGATAGTAAGATAATATTCTTCTTTTTTTTTTTAATGTATCATTCAATAAGTAAATATTAAATATTTAAATGATTATTTATGTTAATTTCAGAGTATTTATGTTCTCCTGAGGCAAACATTTATGATATAGATTTTACAAGATTTCAAATTAGAGATTTAGAAACAGGAGCAATATTATTTGAGATAACAAAACCTCCAGCTATTGGTTAGCAATTGTGAAATTATTACCTTAAAAATTACAAATTTGTAATTCATATTTTATACATTATATAAAAGTTAAATTTTATTATTTCTGTTTTAGAATGTGATTCTAATCAAGATGTGGAACCAGAAAATGAAGAATCTGGTTGTGAGGATGCTAATACTGGCCGTTTTGTACGGTATCAATTTACACCTCAGTTTCTTAAATTAAAGACTGTTGGAGCTACAATTGAGTTTCTGGTGGGTTCTAAACCTGTGAACAATTTTCGAATGATTGAACGTCACTTCTTTAGGGACAGGTTGTTGAAAACTTTTGACTTTCAATTTGGGTTTTGTATACCAAATAGCAAGAATACTTGTGAACACATTTATGAATTTCCTACTTTACCTGCTGACTTGGGTAAGCAGTGAATAATTATTCAACACAACTTTATTAATTCCTAATATATAAACATTACAGTTTCTGAAATGATTGCTAATCCATTTGAAACACGTTCGGATTCTTTTTATTTTGTGGACAATCAATTGGTCATGCATAATAAAGCCGATTATGCATATAACGGTGGGCATACACATGATGTACTTTAGTAATTGAAGTCAGTAAAAAAAATTTGCACTTTGCAAAAAATGATTGTGATAATAGCAAATATTTAGCTAATTTAAAATTATAATCTTATTTCTTTTTATAAATGTTGAATTTGCATCACATGCAATTTTTCACTTTTTTAATTAATTTATATCTAGTTGAACACTTCTCTATGTTGAACTTATATTTGAATAAAGATATTTTATTTTATTATAATCAAAAATTCTATTGATGCTTAATATTTAAATAGTTGTTGTTTTCCTAAATATGGCCTTACATAAAACTGTTCCTCAGTTTTAACATTATAAATTTTGACTAATGACATTAAATGTATTTTTTACAAAAGCAAAAAAAAAGAGGCTAAAGAGATACAGAGCTTTGTAAGTTTTATTAATTTTATTAACAAGCACAAAATTCATAAGTTGTTTATACTGCATAAAATTATATCTCATTTCATTATTTTTCTCTTGTTTTATATGTAATGTTGTAAAATTCACAAATATATGTATATATTTACAAAAGATATTGTGTATTTTTCACATGTAAAATGATAATAAATTATGGCTGGTTAATGAAATCAATCGTTGTTTTTAAAAATTCTGTTGGTTTATCTGCATGTACCCAATGATCTGCACCATTTATATAAATAAAGCTAGCAGAAGGAAATAATTTTTTAATTTTATCATGATCTTCTATTCTTATATAGTCACTATTAGAACCACCTATAAACAGTGTTGATCCATTGTACACTCTTGATCCTACATCTGGAAATACAGCTACTTGTGTTGCAAAGTTTTGCTCTAACACAGGTAAATTAACCCGCCATTTAAATTTTCCATTATTTGCTTCTACTAAATTCATTGCTAAAAACTGCAATGAGAAGAAAATGTTAATTTATAATTTATATAAATGGTTATAATTTATATAAATATTTGATTACCTGACGTAAAGGTAAAGATTTAATAGCATTTGCTAGTTGATCTTTGACACTAGTACGTGCCTTTGTCAATGTTGTGATTCCTTCTAGATTTACTGTGCGCATTGCTTTGAATATCTTTTCCATGTTCATGAGCTGAGGACTAGTTCTCACCGGAGACATATCAACTATTATTAACTTCTCTACTAATTGTGGGTAATTTAAAGCTACAAACATCATCGTAGAACCACCCATACTGTGTCCTATTAATATAGATTTTTCAAATCCTAAATCATTCATAAGTTGAACTATATCTTGTGCCATATGACTGTATGTCATGTCTGAAGAATGTGGAGAATCTCCATGGTTTCTTGCATCTATAGTTATTACCTATAAATTTATGTTAAGTATTCTTTATATCACATAAAATACAAATATTTACCTTACGATTTGTATCCCGATGAATTGTTTTTGATAATAAATTCCAATTAGTTTTTGAACCGAAAAGACCATGCATTATTATTATAGGTTGCTTAGAAGCATTTTTATTTCCACCCATAGATTCATAGGAAACATAGGCTAGTTTTACTGGTATCACACTTGAAAATTAGTAATAATGAAATAAAGGCTACATTATAAAAATTAAACTATATAAATAATACTGAAACAAACACTACATGTACATGTATATGTGTGTGTATATACGTACGAATTATAATTACTACGTATTTGTTTAGAAGATAGATATGGTACAAAAAATGAAGTAACAACGAAATCTTGTCTTCGATAATGGATAAAACTATTTCGCGATATTACATATCGGTAACACATGCTACTCATATTTTTATTTTTTTTATTTTTTTTTAACAATATTTAACAATAAATTTTAATTGTCTTTTATAAAGACTTATATTTTATGTTACTTATTTATAACATAAATTCATAAATCATAAATGAACCAAATACATGTGATAAAAGTACATCGTGAAATAATATTACAATCCAATATTTAGATTACACAATTATATACATCTATTATATAAATAAGTTGAGTAATAATTTATAGTATATAGATTGTTTCTATGTTATATACATTATAGTTAAACAAATCACTTTGCCAATGTAGTATATATATTCTTACGTTAATATAGTACAGTATACATATGTATGCATGTAGTATTCTGTGAATGTGTAATAACTGGTTGAATGATCAAATGCTAAATTAGTAAACTTGTAAACGTTAATATATTTAAATAATTTCAATAATTAAAATTAATAATTCTGTAAGATAAATGATTTGATATATAAAAAGACTGAAAAGATCTGGATAAGAAATTTAAAAAAATTTTAATTTCAAATTAATTAATATATTTTATATAATATTTATATTATTAAGTATAGAATTATATAATAGGATTCATATAATAAGAATTAAATCTTGAATTCTTTTAAATTTTATTTCTTTTTAATATACATAATATAAATATTGCATGTATATAGATAAAATGTTAAAAATTGCATTAATCTATAAACAGAATGTTTCAGTAGAATAAAACAATTATAGTCATTATAATTTTATAAGTTACACAATTAATAATTTTATAAGTTACATAATAAAATTTTGATGCTATTATTTAAAAAAAAACATAATTTTTTAAAAATTATAGCTTTAAACTGATTAAAATTTTGATGAAATGTTTCAAAAGAATTGGAAATTATTAAAATTTCTAAAAATTTAATCTTTAGAAAGTATGTCTAAAAAATTCAGATAGGGTGTTTAGAAAATATTTTATGTAATAAAATTACATTAATAAAACTTTTTTTTTTGTCAAATTTCTAAATCTATTAGGTATTTTGTTTAAAACTCTTTAAATGTTATATATTATATATATTGTTAATGATTTATGTAACGAAAGTAAAATAATTTCCAATCGATACAATTAATATTTAAACATATTGCAATTGAGATTTTCTAGTATTATATTATAATGATAAAATATCTATTAATAGAAAATTAGAGCTATTACTGTTTAATGCATATTTCAATATTTCAATTAAAGTGAAGTAATGGAAATTAATAAGTACGTATATCATAATTTTATTTTAATGAAAGTTATTATGAATTTTGCTGGAAATAGTTTTTGATTTTATTTAATACAAAAAATCTGAAACATATTTTATCGAATTTGATAGTCAAGTGGGATGTGCATCTATCTGTTATTAATTTCGCGGCAAAATGCATACGTGGCGCTGTGGTAGCAACATGCCACTGTGAAGTGGCAAGGAAAAGACAAGTCGTATGTCGTTTCTAATTGGTTCGGATTGTAATTTAATAAAATGAGGTGGTTCATTCCGTGTTTATTTCTAATTTTTTCAAGCTCCAGTGTAAACTGTTATTTCATTACTGTAGACGCGCATGCCGAAGAATGTTTCTTTGACAATGTGGAAGCAGGCACGAAAATGGGTTAGTTTCCACTTTTCTATTTATTTTTAATATTCGTTAAAAAAGTAATAAACTGCAATCTTTTGAAATGAAAGTTTCACACAAAATTACGTTTCTAAATGAATGTTAATTAAAGTAGTTTTTTCGTATTAAAAAATATATATGTTAAACAAAGAGGTTCTGTTATTGCTCTCGAAATCAATATTGAATTAATTGTGTAAAATAGTATGAAACAATATCATTGTGTCATTTAAAATTGTTAATTTAGATAACTAAAGCTTACATACAACTTAACAAGACGTGTAAATATTTATTTGATTTTATACTTTGAATAAATAGTACAACATTTAAATATTTTAAACGACTGTTTTGAAGCAATTATTTTTGCAAATAAAATTACTATCTTATTTATAAATTTTATTTCATTTCATTATAATCCATATATAATAAAATAAATAAAATTACTTTAAGTAATATAAATTTATTATTTTTTATTTGAAAAATATTTTTGTCTAGTAAAAATAAAATATACATCCATTGTGTGATTATTACAATTTTAGTAGTAGAAAAAAATAATTCTTTTATTCTTCACGAAGAACCCAGATATTTCTTTATTTATTTTATTGACACATATTTGAAAGTAACATTATATTTAAACATAATATTATTTTTATAGGTCTTACATTTGAAATAGCAGAAGGTGGATTTCTAGATATAGATGTAAAAATAATTGGCCCTGATGGAAAAATAATTTATCAAGGTGATCAAGAAAGCAGTGGTAAATATACATTTGCTGCACATCTTCCTGGTATTTATACTTATTGTTTTGGGAATCAAAAAAGTAGTATGACACCAAAAGTAGTGATGTTTAATATGGATATTGGTGAAAATACGAAGCCCATAGAACAAACTTCAGATGGAAAAAATTCTGATCCAAATCATAATAAAATAGATGATATGATTAAAGAATTAAGTACAAGTTTATGGAGTGTGAAAAATGAGCAAGAGTACATGCAGGTAATTTGTCTTTATAACGTCATATATCTAAATTTATTGAATTCTGTGGAATTTTTAATAAAATTGAAATATTTTATTTATAGGTTAGAGATAGAAATCATAGAGCTATCAGTGAAAGCACAAATTCTCGTGTAGTTATGTGGGCATTTTTTGAAGCTATGGTTTTGGTTTGTATGACAATAGGACAAATTTTCTATCTAAAACGATTCTTTGAAGTTAGAAGAGTTGTCTAATTCAATATATATAATAAAATACACTCATTGTACATTTTTTTACATGATTAAGTTATAATAGAATTAAAAAATTTAAATATTTTGAAGTTATTTTTTTTCCTTTAATTTGACATACTGGTATACAATACAACATTGAAAACTTATAATATTGTTAAAAGCAAAGTATGATTTCTTATGATACAATTATTTTAACAATATTAAATAAAATGTTTTTTGTACCACTAATAGTTTAGTAGTACAAAAAGAAAAAAATAATTTAGTTTATATAACTTATATATACATATATCTTATATAAGATCAAATTATTCTTATATTAATAATCAATTTGCAGAGTTATTATTTTTATTGAACAAATATGTACAGAAGTTTGTACTGATGTATTATATAATTTTCATATACGAATTTAAATTCTATAACTTGTCTATTAATTATGTAAGCAAACATTAAAATAATTTAACAAAACTAGAAAATAAAATAATACCATTTATACAATTGTACAGAGTTATATGATTTAATAAAAAGATACCAATTAATTATCTGATACTTCTATTAGATATATTTCAGTAGTAAATTTTATGTAAATTTTATTTATTATTTTCTATTCTGTAGATAGTTTTAGTGATCTTGATGTAAGTTAGATTGAAAAGAAATCAACATTATTTAGAAAAACATTCACATATTGATATAATTAAAAACATTTCAACATCAACAAATATATATGAAAAATAGTCTAGATTTATATGTTAGTTTAAAAATCATGGTTTATATGTTAGTTTAAAAATCAATTAATTTATTATTACTACTATATTCGTTATATTACTATATTATTTATTATTATATTTGTAATCATAAATAACATACATATATTAAAATTATTAATTAATTGTAGATATAACAATCGTTTATAGTTTCTCCTTACGTTTTTTTTAATTTCATGGTGAAAGTGAAGTTCCTTGCGTAATATTCTGAACGTATTTCACGTTTGATGCTGAAATACGATTATTCGATTAACTGGATTTCCAATTTGAAAAACATTGAAATCATTCATACCGGAGCTCTCTAGTCATACATAACTCGTCTGATTCGTGAAGCAAGCATGAGAATAAATGAATGAAATAAGAAGGGTGGTAAGAGCACCCTTCTGGTATTCACCCTAGGGCACTTAAGTTAGAAAGGCTCATTGTCCGTTCCTTCTCATTAGATGCCACCTAGCAGTTCCATCGACCCTACGTAGTAACAATACTGTGGATGCTTTTTTCCTCCTCCTTGATCTGTAGCTGCAGGAAACACGAGCGGATTGCATGTCTCGGTGTCTGCTCTAATCCCGGCCATGATTATACCGAAAGCTAATACTTTTGGTACTCCCCGCAGCTAGTGTGAAATGTCGGATACGGAATTGGACAGTATTACCTCTGTTGAACTTGTTCGTCGAACGAGTTCGAAAGTCGAGAGAACTTTTAACGCATTACTTTTCTGTAACATTCGAAGTTTTAAACAGATACATCTATGTATCACATGTATAAATGTAGCAAAACTATAAACAATATGTGCTTTTTGTCATTTATTATCAATTATAACGTTTTTTATTTTTTCCAAAGTGACCTTGTGATCGATTTGACACACACACACACACACATATATAGTATATATACAGTATATACGACATATATAGTATATATGACATATATAGTATATATATAGTATATATATGACATATAGTATATATATAGTATATA
>CAJDYZ010003575.1:11605-28096 GCA_903986555.1 Heterotrigona itama
ACATTGATCCATTTATTCAAGAACTTATTGAAAAAAATCATCTTTAATATGAAGCAAAGGAAAAGGCTTTTCTAATGAATGGGCTGCCGCCTTTATTTTCACCCTCTCAGGCCTTTATGCAGGGTAGACCGCAGTACGGGAATTAATGACCCCGGGATGCCCGAGCTCGTGACATATCGTAAGTCTGCGGTAACATTTCGTAGAGACGGGGGACTTGACTTAATCTTTATACGAAGAAATAATTTAGAATGCTCGCGTCTGATATAAGTTAAGCTGTTTTTGGCATAACGGCTTGGTATAGATAAATGCTTTTTTCCTTTAAAAAAAAAAGGGCGTTGAGAAAAGAGATCGTAAATCGTTTTCAAGTTTTTTTTAATGAATAGATTTTCATTGGAAATGTACTTTCTGCGGGACGGAAATAAAGGTCGCATAACTTTTAAACAACAATGATTTTGATATCAATGAATTAATGTTCATAATACTGCGATCTAGTGATACAGAAACACTTACCGTATACAACAATTATCTACTACAAACAATTATCAATTCTTCCTGAATTCGAAAAGCAATTCACTATTATTTTCTTTTGCCGAATTAAACGGCACTAAACTGACGAATTTATGGAATATTAATATTGATACTACTTCAATGTAATTCACTGATAGTGAAATAAAGTTATAAATATAATTTCAGTGATTGATTTTACAAGAAATCTTATTATAATCGATCAACATGGTTCTTGACGTTCTTAAGAAAACAGTAATGGTGGGTACACTGCCATCTACCCCTGAGAAAAGAGTCTCTATTAAGAGATATAAACACCCATATTTATTCGTTAGCATTAGTTAATATTAATTCATTACATATCTTTATATTCATGTTTTGCACATTAAAATCTTATAAATGGCATATAAAAGTTTTTTTCGGTATCCTTGATTTGGCCAGTATCAATGCGTGAGTTCTTTATAAAGAAATAACTAGAAAATATATCAAGATAAGAATTTTTCTTTCAACTAGTAGAAGAGCTCACGATAGATTATTAGAAATTGTTTCACGAAAACAAAGAAAACAAAAAAAAAGGAACATCAAGTGACCTTCATAATATTTTGCATTCGCGAAAAACATGACAAATAAGATTTTGCAAAGATAATAAATCTTGTATAGTTTGTAAAAAATATATCTGCAGAATGTATATGAAGAAGAAACCCATCATCTGCCAAAAATTAACAAAACTAAATCCATCATTTATCTTTAAATAAAATAAACTATTATTTTCTGTTTATATTAAATATAAAAATAAAAAAATAAAATTAAAAATAAAAATATATGATTATAATAAATTGAAAATCTGTATATTTAAAAAAAAAAAACGTTTATCTAATAACCGGTTAAAACAGGTATATGTAAAGTAGCGATACGGTTAATTAATGACGTAATAATAACTTATATGTACTACAATCCATTGTGTGGTGCGCACAATTTGAACTGTTATATACTCTTTAAATCTATAGAATGTTATGTGGTCCCTTTTGATAAGGAATTCTTTGACAACGACGACGAATAATGTAAGCAATAGTAATATTTCGGAGAATATAGAAATAGTAATGAATTGAAACGAAGAAACAACTCGAGTCGACCGCATGCTTGAGTGTCACTTGACTAGAGAACTCTTGACTCGATAATTAAGTATAAGAAATAGAAAAGAATTGGAATGGCTTTGCCAGCAAGATTCGCCTGGACGCTTCGACAGCTGCCTGGAACGAACTTGACAAAGACTTGTATAGAGGAGAGTTTCAAACGTTAAGCGTTTTCTCTGTCAGCATGAGACTTATTTATACTTTTATCACTATTGTTTCTAGAGAGAGGATTGTAATGGAGAAAAGCATCTTTATTTTTAGGTGATCTCTTTGTTTCAGAGGATGATCGAAACTTTATTTAGGAGGTTTGACTTTTGTGTAAGTGGATCCTTCTGAGATTCGGTACACGTTTGTAACGATTATTCGGCTCTTTTACAAATCTGATCTTACTTTCGGCGCTATTTATTACGCATTCAGAAAAATATTACAATATTCTTATTTCTATTCTTAATTCTATACTGATATTCAATGTAATATTTTATCTTCTTATTCTTTACGGATATAACATTCTTATTTTTATCTTATTTCAATATGAATATATAATATTTGATACGGATACATATGTTTAATACGGAAATCAGGGACCGAATTCCATAACTCCTGCGATACATGCGTACATTGGCAGGCAATACGTGCGAGTTATAACTATATGAGTTATAAGAGTTTGGTTGGAGAAAAAATCTTCTATCATTAGGAAGAAGAGCAAAAATGTTTACTAGAAGAGGGAAAATCTCTGGAGTGGGATAACGAGCTTGAGTTCAAATGACAATAAAGAAAATCTTTTTCAAAAATCAGACAAAATCATTTTGAAATATCATGGAGCGAAATGAGCCGGTGACATAAATTCGGGAAAAGTTTATTCTTCAGTGCATTTGATTCTTCAGTTTCATTTGATTTGATTTATGATATATTAATTTGCAGATTTTTATGATATATCAATTTTCTGAGATTTCAGAAAATCTTCGCAGATGTCTAAGTTCTGGCGAAATGCGAGGATTTCACGATTATGGATATCTAAAAATTATAGTTCATTTGTTAAAATAAGTTTATAACTCAAAAATAGCGAAGTTACATATATCATAAGTTTAAAATCAGAAGTCCTCGTTCGTAATGTCGCGATTGCGGCACGAACCATAAAATATATAGTACCGTCAAGAATTGAACTATTTTCCATGATGTGCTGTTTTCCAAATCAATTGAGATAACTGTTTCAATTGTGAAATGTGTCCTGCAACGATAGACGCGTAAAGAATCGTCACGCATATATATCTTTTGTTTAATTCGTGTCTGGCACAAACGATAGAGTTTCCTTCGTCACCACACACTTCAAAATAATTTTCGAATTATTTAATTGTTAGTTGACATCGTTTTTCGCTTGAAAACTCTAACGTTCCTCTAAATATAGTTGTAATTCAGAAATCCGCAATTTATGAGATTTTGCAGGTCAATTGTATCTTACAAAAGATTCTCACTGCCTAAATATTATCTTGTATTTGCATGCAAAGATTTAAGAATATCAACAGTAATTTAGATATTTATCTGTAGTGGATATTTTTCTATTAAATAGTGAATATTTTAGAATAACTTAATGAATATTTCTGAATATTTTAAGAATTATCTGAATGATATCTATTTTAAGAATTTTAATGAATTATCTGGATATTTTAAGAATAGCTTAAAATAGTGAATATTTTTCTATTCCGAATATGATTTCTGTAAATATTTATTAGTATTTTTCTTATGTCAAATAAGTTGAAATCAGTGTTAATTGATTTGCAGTAAAAGCAATTTCATTTTTTAGCAATATTGCAGATTTCATTATGAATAAAGTCGTCTTTACAAGCCAAAATAGAAATCAATAGATTTTCTCAAATAGAATAAATATTTCTCGAATGAATGTAATACCGATTTGCAAAAATTAGTGCAATTATTTATTGCGATCAATTCAAGATATTTTTCAGTTTAGTGCTATCGACTACACTATTATTTGAAATGAATTATAACTTTGTAACAATATCATAGAAGAAATGACATTTTCTTTCACGAACATAATAATCAACTTATAATAAATACTTGTCTCCGCGGTTTAAATGGCATATTGATAATTATTTTTTTAAACTCAATACAAATGAAAAATATCCAACCATTCTATCAAGTGAAATTTCAAAGATTCTTTATTGGATTCTCGACAACAAATCATGCTTTTCCTTCAAACATGTTAAAATTGTCGTAATTATAACGAAATAATAAACTAACAAATTAATGTCTGTACTACTTGGAGTTTCGTTTAAGAACTGCTTTGCTTGAGTATTTCCTTGGAATTAGAATTTTTTACAATGAATGGTTGTACGTGTTTTTAGAATGTTCTGTTTGTTTGCAATTCAACCAGAATGCATTATCAATTAAAAATCATTCTAAACAATATTGAAGATATTATGTTCTTGGTAGCTTTCAAATGAATGTCTCATATTTCAAATTAATGTCACAGAATTTTCTGTAGCTGCTGTATTTATGACAGATGAACTTTTATTATAATTGTAAGTAATAAGAATAATTATATAATATTAATAATTATATATTAATATTTTATTTTACACTTCGCACTTTAATATTGAGAACTGCTTGACAAATGAAAATGAAATTTGAAATTTGTCACTATTTCGACATATATGCATAGAACTTTTGCTCTTTCAGTACTTGCTCGTAATCAATCCAATAATTATTATTATCTCCGAACAAAAATTTCATTTTTAAGGTTTTGACCATATTTTACTTATTTGGGATCATTGTTTAGTGTATTGAAATATTTGCTTTTAAGTCCACCGCGACTACCCGGCCCGGTAAAACTTAGTTATCGCGCCATGTGTGTGCCTGTATGACTCCCTATTTGAAATTATTTAAATATATTAAATTAATATTAATTTAAATTTAACCACAATAAGGTTAAAGAATAACATTAAATGATTTGTGCATATATGATAATATCATCTAGATAAATGAACATTTCGGTTTCCTGCAACTCTGTCAAGACATTGGAAAGTAGCTGGCGTTTTGAAGTCCAAACGACATTCGCGTATACTGATAGTGTCCATAAAGGTAGAGAACACTGTTTTTTTTTCGGCGTCTTTTTCCTCCATTCCGATCTGGTGGAAACTAGCAAAATCGAATACAGGTGCGCATCTGGAATAGACTTCATTTGTTCTGTAATCGATAATCATACGCCAACTGTTTTTTATCGTTCTCGTCTGATTTTTCGAGCACTATCCACAGAGATAAGTTAGATGGTGATTTTTATGGACGTACAATATTATCCTCTAATAATTCTTGCATTTGTATGTTAATCTCCTCTCTGTGTATAGGCAAATATCTATATGTTTAATGTGTATTGGAATGTATCGATTGTCAGGTTTACGGGACGCGTCATTTTGACGCATTTCGAATTTCATGAGAAAAATTACAGAAACCGTTTACATTTTTCTTCTACCGCTTGTACTGACTTTTATCCATTAACGAGACAAGTATATATTGAAATTCATTTTTTTCAAAACCTTCTAGTTTTGAAAATTTTTAAGTGATATACCTATCTCTACGGATGCGCGTCAATTTGACGCAATCGTAAAGTAAGCATTAATGTTTGTAAATTGGCGTCACGCATGAAACCATTACTGCAGTAACAAATATAAACGTGAAAAAAGAGTTAGTTCTTCAAGAAAAACATCAAAAGTAAATATAAGAAATGCAGCGGCGATATTTCAAATCTGAAGTGGGTCCTACGTATTTACGTTGGAAAAGCCTAATACAAAAAAAGTATCAGAAGAAAAGCGTCAGAAGAAAAAACGAAACTCAATAATGTGAATCACAGTCGTACTGTAAATAATTAGTCAGAACGCTGATATATCATTTGATATATCTGCATCAAGCTATATCCTCTTCACTCGAATATTTAACACGCCTTTTCTTTATTGGGGGTTTTTTACAAATATTTGGCAACGCAAAAAATATGTTCCGTGGAAAAGTACGCACTTTAACAATATTTTAACAATTTTATATTATATTTTTATATTATATCGCATATCTCGCTACTTATTTTATTTATTATTATTAAATTAACGAAAATTTTGATATGTACTTTAAGAAATATAAAAACTTATTGCATTTTCTTTTAACACTTTTATTAATCAACTAATAAATTCAATTGCTTCTTATGGACTAAAAAATGTAACTATTTCCAGACCAAAGACATCTCGCATCTATTTTGTTGTTTTATAGTCCATTAGAACTGTTTCGGCGAAAAAATAATGCAACACATTGTCATAAAGTAAACACGTCGCACATTTGCGGCGCCGGGCTCGCATCCAAGAAATGAGACGTCGCATATATGCGACGCTGGTAGCGAACATGTTAAAGGAACCTATTTACTTTCGAGCGGACTCGGTTGTGTATTTATATTCTAACGACTCCGCAAACTGAACACGGCGTGATTTACTTGTCGATTTTCTCGTGCGAGCTCTTTCTCTTTACAATTGTTTAAGTAATTGTATCGCATTATCGAATACAATGACGGGCGGCTGATTTTGCATACATCTGAGATCTGAACTAGCGGATGATTTAGACCAGAGATGTCTAACTCGTGTTCCGCGAACCTTTGCCCCGACTTTCTTGATCGCTAGTGCTATCCCCTTCATTGCATCGATCTAAGCCAAGCCAATTGACCGTAATTCGCCAATCAAAATAGGTCCGTAAGCTGGAAAGACAGATAGACGCATTATTCGCTAATCAGTAGCCAGTCCATCAACAGTCTTTCGCTAGTTATTCGAAATCAGACAGATCAGCTTAGAACGATCAGTAATGCGTCTATTGTTCGTGATGCCTATCATAGTTGAATCTATTGTGCGAGATTAATTTAGTGGACATCGTAACTTAGTGAGTAAACATTTAGTTCGCATCGCTATTGACAATTTATAGTCCACGATCTATAGAAGTACAGTGTGCGCACAAAGACTAGTATTAGTCTTTAGATTATAGTTTAGACTATAGTATGGTATAGTGAAACGGATCTCATCATACCATGAAATGAGATCAAATTCTCATCCAAAGAGAATAACGCTGAGATCCTGAAAGAAACGAAGTACCTTTTAAAATTAATCTCATCAATGCTAACGTGTGGTCAAAAGACAATAGTGAAATCCAGTCGAAGGTAGACGTTGCATGCGAATTGTCAATCAATTTTCTTTCTTGCCTTCGTTCATTTCCCTTTTGATTAAAATGGTGACGTTAACTCTTGTGTCCTACAAAATTGTGACCTGCATTTGTGGATTGAAGCAAGGACGACGCTTTTTCAAAATACAAATAACAACGTTCGATATTTGGATCTAAAATCATTAAAATTCCACGAAGAGAAACGTATGGAATCTTGATAATTACACGATTGTATTCAAAGACTGCGAAATCAATTAGAAACATTCAATAAAAGGACGAATTAGAACTCATCGAAAATTTCGTTTATGACACGATTCGCATGCTTGCATTTGAGGCCGATAACGACTATGTGTGAAGTATAATGAAAGTGAAGAATGAGCGATTACGATATAGGACCAGAAATTACGAGTAGTAACGAGTAGGACTGCAATATTTATATGCAAATGAATATGTGTTGGTGCTATAGCGGAAGACTGACTATAGTCAAAATCGCAGCGATACGCACTGACGACGAAATGATTGTATTACGTACTAACTACGGAGTAAATTTAATGTCGCACTGACGAATATGTTGCATCATTGGATTTTGTTGTATCATTGTTTTCCCCGACAATTAACAATAAATCCGAACATTAAGTATGAACGAACAATTACAACAGATTGTTATGATGATATAATGCGATCGTTTTACTCAACTGCACTTTCTTCGCCACCGTTTTTGCTTTCGATAAATTTGTCAAAAATCTACCTATCGAAATTCGGCGGATGAATAAAAATGTGGGTCACGCTTGAAAATGCATTTAATATGCCGATTAATGCAATTTTTAAGATTTGGTAAAATTAAAAAATTGCTTTATTTACATCTATTATTATTTGGAAAGATCGAAGTGACAATCGGAAGATAATTATGAAGCTGCCTGAAATCATTTATCAGAAATATACAATAACAAACGCTCTCTCGTGTTGCACCACTCTTTTAAGTGACGCACCCACGATATCCGTGATTTAGCAAATCATATCTAGCTGTATATTCACTGCAGGCGTTGGGCAAATTATAGTGAATGATCTGCGATTGAGCATCGTCATCTCGTAACGAAAATGAGCGTAGAAACGTCATGGAACAGTCTGCAAACGAACATTGGTATAATACGGAAGTACCTGTCCACAGCGTCTTCAATGATTCGCACCAATTCAAAGAATTCGATCATATATCTACAAAATAACGATCATCGCAATATCACGTGGATTATATGAAACTTTGATGAAACAGGCTTTATCGTGATCACAATTTAATCACAACGCCAATACCAATCATAAAGGCGTCAAACAATTCATGACGAATACGACGAATTCTATTTAGCCACCATCGTCTCCTTAAACGCAATGACGCAACACATAAAGTTAAATACAAAATATGTAACACGTATGTGGTACATCAATGCATAAAATTTAGTAAAATGACAATTCGAGAGCGCATTGAAGCCATGAAAATTGCGAAATTATGTTTAAATTGTTTGCTTTCCGACAATCGTAAAGCTGGAAGATATCGAGTTAATAACAAACCGCGTAACTAAATTGCATCAAGACGTCGAAATGAGTGTCTATCACCGGAAAATCAGTGACACCATTTTTATCATTTCTACGGCATTCCTGTAAACAGGTTAATGGCCATTGCGATTGTTCGCTTTCTAGATCGAATGCAAGATCTTCATTGACACATGCTCAAGCGGCAACTTTATCACGGGAAGATTACGATTTCCGAAAAAAATCATGCTACGAAAATAGAAAGCTTAAATTGCAGTTAAGCACGATCGTTAGTAAACTTCTCTAGACAACAATCAAATCATACTTCTCCAATATTGAACATTTACTCTTCTTTTTTTTACGATTCCGTGAATCGCAAGATCAATCGAACAAAATTCAAACTTGCTGCCAATATAAAATTAGAAAATCTACAGTGATCACAGTCACCCCATATCTAGTTGATCGTGCAGAACAATATGATATCCATACAACGAACGGAACGTGATTCTTCAAAAAAGTTTGGATTGATCATCGGAAAATGCATCACAACTGAAACATCACTCAGACATTCTTCGCTATATTTCGATCTCAAGAAATTCTGGGAATTGAGGAAGAATCTCAACTACCACACCTGACCTTTCCAGGAACAAGAATGAGAACAACATTTTGTAAATCGAGACAAATCAGGGCATTATAGTCGCTCTTCCACTCATCGAAAAAAAGATACAACCTGGACAGTCACATTCGCGAATTCTAAATCCATTCTTCTCGTTGGAGCAAAGATCAAACTGTGATTCTGATTTAAAACGGGAATATACGAGAATTTCGGCCACATGAGTCCTGTATCGTTGCGGTATTCAGAGGATTTCTATATGCTACCGTATTGGTCGTTAAACCATCCACCATAACAATAAAGATACATTTTCGATGTATTCGCGAAATCTAGTAGCGGTTTAATTATCCAAGAAGATATCTTACTATTGTTGCTTCGATTTTGGATGCATACGTACGTTTCCATTGGCGACATTCAGAAAATGTATTGGCAATTTCTCGTCCGTTCTGAAGACCTGAAGATTTGGTTCCAACAAATTTTATGATGCAACGACTAGATCAAAACCTATGATCTAGACTTAAATCATCTTCAGTGGTTCCTCATCTCATCATTAGCAGTAGTCCATCGACTCGTCAACAAACGAATAATGAGATTATTACAAGCTTCAATGTTCGAGCTTGTAATACACAATTTAATTTTCAGAATTATCTGTTATGAAAATAAGCTTTTCCCACTCAATCTCTTTTTGGAAGAGAATTTTATGCATTGGAAGATGTCTGTAATAATCTTGTTACCATCACTCCATCTTCTACAGGAATAAATTCTATTCTCAACAATATTCTATAACAATTGGCCCGTCAATAGAAAAAGCGCAATTTGGAAGATCATATGTCAATATAACAAATGCTTCATACAAACCCATCTGCCGCGAACTACGTAATCCGCAATTTACCGATCGCATGAGTCACCGACCATCTTACTATGTGGATTACTGTCCTTCTTGTATAAAGAAAAGATGTCGCATTTATCGTAGCCTTAAAATAATTCATTGCGCGAAGTGGAATTTACCACAACATTCATTCAGACAACGAAACAAATTTCGTGGATGCAATGAAAGGGTACAGCATTTCCTTGGTCTAGAAATATGTACGTGGGGCACATCTCAGTTGGTGTCATTGGTGAAAGCAGGGTTTCCAGAAAATACGGCCGTTCCTGCTCCTACATTGAACAATTTTTAAATTTGCATCGTAACTTCTTTAATAGATTTTTATGCCTTTTTTTTCTATTTATTTTCTATTTTGTTCCTATCTCTATTCTTTTTAACGAAATTGCGGCTATCGGTTTCTCAACGGATGGAGATGCATTTGATGCACAGCGTCGAACAAATATCAATAATTTCTATGAAAGTGATAACGTTCTTGCTTCGAGATGGTCGTACTAAAAAATCGCCACCTAATCATATTATTATAAATAAGGTTGAATATATTATTATTGTTAGCACAAAAATACCGAATGTTTTCACGCTTTGAATTCTGATTTTGTTTATAATATTATATTTTCCGTTTCTTTGAATATCTCCATTTTATGTTTACGAAATCAGGATTCAGAAATATCATGTACATCAAGACGGCAATTGACTTGCAAACTTGCTCTGTTTGTTGTCGTTTAGAAACGGTTAACATCAACCATCTTATCGATGTTTCAATTTACCGTTTTTAGATGGCCTACAGCAGAGCAATTAAATGTTCATGCTTCGAATATGATTGACTGGATTAAATCGACGCTTTTTAATAAAGAGAGGCTCGCAGATAGAAACGATTTAATATTTTGAACGGAATACAGTGTAATTCTCAGGAACGTTTAATTGCCAGTTAGATACGGTATAATTCTCTTGTAAGAAATAGCTCTACATCTAATAAATTTTGATTCTCCATTCACGAAGTATTTCGTTCGTATTTAATAACCAATCTCACATTTGCACTCCCAGTACTGATATTAAATTCACTACAGAACAGCCATTCTCTAGTCTTTCTTCTAACGGCATATTTTCTCCGAATCTATTATTCTATGTATTTTCTCCGAAGACACATATGTGATATTTCTTCTTAATTTTATTCTTTTTTTTCTAATTTTTTTGTGTTATTTTTTCTATTTAATTTTATTATGTATTATTCCTTTTTCTTTTTAATTCTTTTGTTTTATTCTTTCTATTTAACTTATGTACGAGAACTTATTATTGTGAAAGCGCTAATAAATCAAATGGGCAGAATGCGGATTCCTAGTTATATCAATGTTAATGTTTTAATAATTTAACTCTTTACGCTCGAGGCCTTTTTGCTCGGGCAAACTAGCAACTCGAGATGATTTCTGTATATTTGGTGAATTTTTTACAGCTAACTTAAAATAATTTCAGATACAGATTACAAATACAAATTAACATATAAAACTATTATATTTTAATGTTTTATATATCTTTATATTTCAAAGAAGAAAATTTGTTAAATATGTTAAGCTCTATATTTGTTTTGTATGATATTTTATAAAACAATCGCTAAGATGGATTTTCGGCTTGTCGGGACACATATCACAGTAACGTATAACATATTGTTTGATATCTTTTACTGGGTTTATTTCGTTGAGAGAAAATCTTATAATCCTTCTTAACTTCTACTAAAATGAGATGCAGTTTTCCAGCTAAACGGATTTCATTGAAACTGGAGATCGATGTAGAAACTCGATTACGAGTCCGGTGGAAATCTCTTCTCAATTGGTCAACCAAAGTTTTTACGTACCGCAGATGACTAAGCTGCCCATCGTTTCTCTGTTTACTGATTTATGAAGTATGTAGGAATTAATTGAATTAATATTTCTAAATTCTAAAAAAAATAGCTTACGCCATGATTTCAAAGACTTTTAGAAAACAGCATATCGAGGCATATTAGTCTGCTCGATCAACATCTTATTATATTTTATATAATTTATGATAATATTTTGTTTTCAATATTCAATATTTTTTTTCAAACTTCAGTATCACCTTGTAAAATCATTGGTAAAAAGCAACTTAAAAAAGTCCAATGGCTCTTTTATGTTTGAAAATACCATTGAAATCTAAAAATCCGAAATCCGAAAAATTATCAAATATTTCATAAATAGTGAAAAAGTAAAAAATAATATTTATTTTTATCTGCAGTTTTATTACTTTAATTTGGAAACTTATTATGTTATTATATGTTGTTACATATCCTGATAAAATATATCTATATCTATCTATCTATCTATCTATCTATACATATATATGTATATATATATGTATATATATATACATATATATGTATATATCTATACATATATATGTGTATATATATACATACATATATTTATTTATTTATATGTATTTTATATATATTTATATATATTTATATATATTTCTATTTATATATATATAAAACAATTTATTTAAATCTTTTTAAAGTTTTAATCACAAATCTATGCAATTCACATTCTTATTAATTTTTACATTCCTATTATTACTTTAATACAACCATGAAAACTGTACAACAATGAAGAAACCACAAATCCATGAAATCAGATTTCTATAATTATTTTTTAATACAACATTTCACTATTGTATCACAAAATAATAATAAACAAGATCTTCAATTTTATTTTAATCGTATAAATCATAGAAATTGATTGTTATAAAAGTTTAACAGCGAATCATATCAAATAAGGTTATAACGTAATATTTGAAAGTTGAGAAACAATGTATAAGAGTAAAAATAAAATAAATATGCAAATGTAAAAATACTAGTTATTTATAATATTATAAAAATGTTGTAATGTTGCAGTAACAATACAAAATAAAAAAACTTTTTAGAAAGAAAATTTAGAATTTTTAAGAAAATAAATAAAATAAAAAAAAATTAATACTTTTTACATATTCATATACTCTGCTGATAAGTTTCAGTAGTTGACGTATATTCTTGGCACATATTTAATATTAAAAGACCAATTAATAATTACAATAATAATAATAATACTTATATATTTGAATAATCTAATGAAATCAAAGCAAACTTCTAATCTAAAGCCTTGATCGACTTATAATATAGAAATAGCGAAAAAGAACATGTGGCATTATATGGGATAGGCTATCATTGAGATAAATTAAGTTACTCGTCCATAAACACGATGTAACTTAAGTAAATTAATATTATCTAACAACTTATCCTTATCCATATTTGTGCTATCTAAGAAAGTCTTGTCAATTACTGATCTGTATTTTAATTGTGGGAATTGGAGTAATCCCGATCTTGCCAGGTCCGTCGTTAACTTACCACAGGTCTAAGTAGGCTTCAAATTGTACGTACCGTGGTTTATGTATCCACCTCTTGAGGTATAAGTGTCGTTCAAGCGAAGAGAATCCAGTGGTGTACTTTTTCTTTTTCACCGTCTTTCTGCCTGGTGACTGGAGCATAGTTACTCCCCTCACAATCGAATAGAACTTGATTTGTATCGAGACTGAATTAATTATATGAAATATTATAAATAAAATTAACTAAAATATCAATTAAAAATAAACAAAAAGCTGGTTCACCAGTATTTTTTTTTTATCCTAGTACTAGTAATAACTTTATTTTAACTAATAAATTTAAAAAATATCTCAATCACATTTTCTCTTTCTCATACAGCTGTATTCTACTGTATTTTTAAAAAGATTTTATATGCCACTATAATGCAAAAGAGAATCTCGGGACCCAGCAACTGTTTGGTTGATTACAATTGCTGGATGATTATCCTAGGGATTTTTCCACTTTCTGTTGCGAATATTGGAGGATCATGAAAAATTATTTTCCTCGTATTTTTTATCTCCATTCATTATATTCTCACTATTAAGGAATGCTCATGATCCACTGAGCATAGCCAAATTGTCACCATTTTCACTTTCCATTGGTACACATAATATATAATATATTCATCATTATTAGTATCTTGAAATGATGAAAGTTTTTTCATATTATTCTCTGGATTTTCACTCATGTATATGGTTTAAGATATGGCGTTTTTAGGGTCCATGGCACAAACTAGGGGAAGGGAATCATCTCTGTCTTTAAATTAATTAATTAATTATTCATCCACTACAATTTTTTTAGGTGCCTGAAAGAATACAGGCTGGTACAATTTGTACAGATACTACTCTTCTGCGTTTTAAACCTGTATCATTTAGAGTCAGATAGCACAAGGTATTGTGGACATCTAGAATAGATTGGTAAAGAAAACGCTTTTAATGATATTCCACTTTAGTGTTATTATGCAAGAAATGACGAGGAGGAATCTATCGAGCTATTTAATTAAAATTATGAACTGCTTGCAGAGTAAAGTAATGATACGCACACTGTAGACACGAAAGAATCTAAAGAAACAGACATCTCGCTGTCCTGCAGGAATCGGTCCGAATGTAGATGCTTGATGTGATCCAAATGATTTGGCGATTTTAATAATCCTGGGAAAAACGCGTGGAATCACTGATGATATCACTACGTTAGTTTAGATAGAATTTTCTACAAATGGCTATGCATAAGACGAAATTTATTTCATAAAAAAAGAATTCCAAAAGTGATCTTCTTCCAAATTGGAGCAAGTTCATTATCTCCTTTGGTGTGATTATTGGAATTAAATAGAATACGACGAGGAATTTTGAAATTTCATTTATATATGTTGGTTGAAATATGAAAAATTGATAATCGCTTCAACTCATCCTTTTTCTTAATATTTCGTACAGCGGCGCGAATCAGAAATGTAGATGATTATTTTACATTATATCAGTGATGTTATATTCAGTAAGCATCGGAACTGCAAGTAAATGTTACAGAACGAAGAACTGTTGCAACATATTCATGTGCGTACTCCTGGACAATTCTGAAATAGCTCGAATAACAAAGAGTTTTAAAATCAAATCGGCTTCTAAATTCGTTGGTAAGTATTTTACCATGATAAAATAAATAAATAGTATTTTAATTTTTTGATAAGTGTTCACTAAGAAAATTGTCACATTTTCTTCATCCAAAGATTCTTTAGATAGTTTATGAATTATTTAAAAATAATGGAATTTACAAGTGTATCATCGGCAAATTCCTTCATCAACACATATTTGTTAGATCAGAAAGAAAACAAAGAGCAAAATGTGAAACGTTATTCTTTGAAAATGAAAGTGAAAGATTTTACAGTTGAAAATTAGTAAGATGAAACATCACGTAATTCACGTGTTTTATTATTCCTCAGAGAATAATGATTATTAATAGTATTATCGATTTACTTAGAAATCCTCTCTTACCTACCAAACGATCAATGGCATTAAAACTAAAGTCTCCATAGATAGAGTCAAAGTCTTCTGGCTTCTATTGACTGATGACACAAATCTTCCTATCTACCTACCGACTCAACAGACAAACTACGTTTGTCGAATTTCTCGTATATTGTAATCGGCTGTGTAACGTATATCTTCGTAGTTTGACGTCTTATATCTCCCTCCCGGCTGCCGGCTGTTTTATAGATTTTGACTAGCGAATTACCACCAATCAAATTGATTGTTCGATTGCTCGGATCTAGATAGCGTTAATTTTCAAATATTGTTGTGTGGTGAACCGAAGTCAACTCTTTGAAGACGCTAAACAAAACAGGCCCCCGGTCGTCGACAACGAAAGGTTTTAACCGTGATCGAGTATGGCAACCGTTAAGACTTTTTATCGGCATGAAATGTGAGCGAACAATTAGCTCCTACTGTACATTCTATATTTATCGAAAAAGTTTTTCATGCCAATAAAAAGTCTGACGTCTCAATTTAGAATGTTCCGGTGTTTTTTGATGGCGAATGCTCGATCTCGGTTTCTCGTCTCTTAAAGCTACTTGAGTTTCAACATACCATCTGCCTTAAACGGGTTGATCAGTACCCAAAAATGTGACGTATCGCTGGTGTTCGCTATGCATCTTGTGATAGTCACAGTTTTCGTCTGATGGTTACATAGGTAGTGGTGCGATTTTCCTTACGGAGCGTTTGTAAATTCCGCGGAATATCTTTACCGTAACCACGGGAATGACACCGTCTTCGCTTGGATGAACTGCAACAATTCTTTCTATTGGCCATGGGTAGAATGTTGTTCTCGCGCAACACGACCAAGACGCCGATGGTCTGTGTCCATCTTTTGCTCCTGCAAGTATTCGGAACTTCACCGTTTCTAAAAATATTGTTTTAGTTTTTCGACGTATTTTCAGCTAGACAATCATGCGTCTGGCACGATGGCGAGGGATGTATGGATCATCAGGTATACTCGTGAGCGGTTCGCTAATGAGGAAGTGTTCAGGAATAAGGTCGTTCGGATCGGATGATAGAGGCGTTAAAGAACAGGAATTCAAGATTGCTTCTATTTGAACAACGAGTATTAATAACGCCTCCAACTATGCTGACGAGGTATCGTTTAACTGTTTTGGTTGCAGCCTTCCATAACTTTGGAAATGGAGTGATCGAGGTGGAATGAGATGCCACCTTACGCCTTCGTTCACCAACACGGTGGTTATTCG
>CAJDYZ010003579.1:13807-33854 GCA_903986555.1 Heterotrigona itama
ACAATCTTCATATATATAAATTCTAAATTTGGCTATGTAGAAAAACATCTCAGGAAACAAATGACGATCCTCTGCCAGGACATAGTCACACAAAGGTACCTGCTGGAACAGAAGGTTATTGAAAACGCACTTAGCAACACTAATACCGGATGAATTCGCACATATTGTAACAAAAGAACCAGGACACATGGCACTAATAGCAGGTGAAGTCGTTCGTAGTCAAATGCATACCTGTACAATTAAAATTTCATCACACCAACGAATCTTATGCAGAATTACCGGTATAATCTAGTATCTATACTATCTTGCGTTTATTATTTGTGTTGTGTTTCCGTTTTCTTTATTACTTAATATAATAAATATCATTAAATTATACCACTACAAATTTTTGGGGGCTCGTCCGGGATATCAAAAAAAAAAAAAAAGTAAACGTAACTACGCAAAACAAGACATCAATTATGTGTGAACAAGTAAAAATCGTGATTGAGATGGATCAAGCGAGTAAAAATAGTGACAAATTAGAACAAACTGGAACAATGAAATTGATACAACTGAAAGATGAATTGAGGAGAAGGAAATTGAAAACCTGCGGTAACAAAAGTGAATTACAGAATGGTCTGAGAGTCGCACTATTGCTGGAAACCGAACATGGAGAAGATGAAGAAAGTGAAGAAGAAAAAGAGGAAACCGATGAAGACGATTGTGATCAAAATTTGCATGTGCGCGTGAGTGCTAGTAACAGACATGAACATTTACTAACATTTCGAGATGTCAAGGAGTCTATGAGTGTTTTCAGCGGTGATAAATAAAATAAAATAAATCGTAATTGGTTACAAGAGTTTGAAGAGATGGCCGAACTTTGTAATTGGACTGATGTCCAAAAAATCATTTATGCCAAAAGACTGTTACGTGGTTCAGCAGAAATGTTTGTGAATTATGAAAATTGCTGTAAAAGTTGGAGTAAAATGAAAAAAGCATGTGAATGCTGTGAGTTGTGTGAGGGTGATCAATCTTTCGCAAATAAGTGAACCCTAAACTTCGCGTGTAACCGTTCGCTTGGTTGCCTTTCACCAAGTAATTGATCTCGAGGCGTCGTTTTGAACGTACCTATGCATGCATTTCTTATCCATTATATTATCGCGTATCATTCTTATTCAATATTATTCTTATATCTTCGCGTCTTATTCTTATTCAATAAATACTAATATAAACTCTGACAATTCTAGCAAATACTGTCCTTTCTTCGTTTCTCAGATAATGAAAATATAACGTTAAATTCAAATCGCTTGGTAAAAATTCAAAACATTATCAATTATTTTAGTAAAAACTTTATGGAGGTCCCACCCAAACTTATCGTTAGATAAGGGAATGATTTCATGGCGTCGTCGCCTAAAATTCAGAGTGTATAATCCCATGAATATAGTTAAATATGAAATTTTAAATAGAATGGTTATATATATATAATTTCAAATTATATTCAGGTGAAAGCAGTAATTTGCGGAATATTATAACTGAAGTATTGGCGCCATATTTGAATAAGTGGTATAATATTTATACTGACGCAACTTTTATAGTAGTGTAGATTTAGCAAATTATCTATACAGTTTGAAAACTAGAATCTCTGGTACCATCCACGAGCAAACTGTGGATCTACTTGTCATACTAAAAAAACAAAACTGAATGTAAATGAATATATATATATCACCGAAAAGGAGAAGTACTGCTGCAAATGTGACAAAGCAACGAAAAGAAGAAAGTCACGATGATTTCAACGATCCATTAAACAAGGATTCAAGATATGAGTAAGAAGGATAGAAAAACGGGCCTTTCGAAAAAAAACCAATAAGCATTATTGATTATAATTCTATGAGCGGTGTGAGTTTTGCAGATCTTTCAACTACCCTATTTAAAAAGAAAAAACACCAAAAAATGGACCAAGAAAGTTACTATGTATCTATTTAATTGTGAATTTATAATCTAAATGCATGTATAATCTTCAAAACTTTAAATCCTGGCAAAAAATTAAAATTCTCTACGTTTTTGCTCACACTTGCCGAGTCATGGCTGTCAGACAGGGAATCCTACTCTGACGAAGATGTGGAAATTAATACACCTAGTACCTCTTTTACAAGAATATCCTGGTTTGATCCACAAGGACTGTCTGTCTTGTTCTATCAAACAACACGAGGTGGTAAAAATGTTTGGCGATAAGGCTAACAAACTCGTTAGAAGAAATTGCCGCGTATGTTCTGCACATAAGATAAGGAAACCAAGTGTGCATACATGTATAAAGTACCACTACGTATTGGAGAATTAAATTATAATCTCTAACTGGTTTTAATTATGATAACAATTAGTTGTTCATTCAGATTTCTCAAGCTAAAAAGAGTTTTAAATATATTTGGTTATTTTTCATTTCACCGGGAAGAAACCAGCAGAAACTACCAGAGGAAGTTTTCTTAGAAACAATGGCGGTACGTAATGTGTCAAGATACAACTTTATGTAGGTGTGTTAAATAATAAATCCCTTAAGAATCTTGAGTATTCGCCTTATTGGTTACCTAGAACACTACAATATAAATAAAAGAAGAGTAACAGTTGCATAACGCAAGTTTTAACATTTCATTCTCTTATGCTTAATAGAATAACTAAGTTAATTATACGTATTGATTTTAATTTTATTACTTTTCATTTCTGCGGTACTACTTCTTATAAATTTAAATTAATTTTGAATAATTTCTGTGCGCTCGATATGATCTGATTTTGTTCATAATTTCAGAATTTAAAGTTTTACATGATTTGAATTAGTTCAAAAATATATTAAACAGAGTACGAAACGAGAACAATTTGTCAAATTTGTTTAATAAATTTGTCTATAATGTTGGTTGTTTCTCGGAAACCAAGCGGCGAGCATTGCGATGAGAGCTGCGTTTGTTTATATAAGCGTTCTTCGACAGTTTATCGCTTGAACGCTGTCGTGAGACGCGCGGCAAAGATGTGAGGATGGATGAGTGAATGCGAACGATGTGTGAGTGATCTAAGAGTGCAGGACAAGGGCCGAAGGAAAAAGAAAATAGAGGACATGATTAGCATACACTGAAGATAGGATCGAAATTTAAAATGCAGATATATTCCACGAATAAGCGAAATATTAATTAATTCCTCTTCCACAATTCTTACAATAAAGTCATAAAAATAGTGAATAAATGAATGTGAAATATACACGATATATATGTATATCATATTTTATATTATTGGAAAAGAATATTTTTTTAAAAAAATTATGTCAAGTTTCATTGTGATATCTTTCCATGAGTCAAGAATACTCGAGAAAAACATCGCGAAAATTCTCGATCCGCCGCAGTGTGCGTCAATCACACAGTCCGCCATTATGTCGCGATGTCAGCCACGTTCCGATTTCTTCCCATGAATTATCAAAGAAACATTCGCCGCCATACCGACCGGTATTCGCATATCCACGACATAAAACCGCATCGTTTAGAATGCTCTATAACGAGATCGCAATCACGAAACTCCACGATCGAGCGGAGTATATCGAGATCGAAAACGAAAGCTGTGTTTCGATCAATTCATTATCGATCGTTTACACCTAAAAGACATTTTCGAGTTATAAAGAACCACTGATCATTACAAAAACCCAGAGATGGCCAATATTTTTATGAAATCGCGGTAACGATTTCCGCGACGCTAATTGTGAAATAGCCTAATTACACATTATTTATTTTTCAATTTTATTTATTCCTAAAATCCATTCCAAATCATGCGCCATGCGTAACTATAGTTCGTTCAACGAGTTAAATCAATATTATTACACAAAATGTTTGTGTGCAGATAAATCATTGGCTAACGATTGACAGCTACTTCTTGAAACGCTTCTACGTAGATTATTATGGTTTCTGCTCTTCATGTTTACGACTTGAACTGTGAAAAGTAGCAAAACAAGTTCGTTGAAGTAAATTAAATGTTTGCTGACAATTTTTACAAATGGACATATTGTAATTATGTCATCTATTAAAAAACGGATCATATTTTAATTCTAATGAAAAAAATAATATTTTATATACGTATTTATTTATAATCTCAATAGGAAACATAGAGAGAGGTAGGGGGGAGATAAAAAACTGTGGAAATCAGTGAAAAATTAGGCAACCATAGTAATACGATAATGTAAATAAATGAAATAAGTGTAATAAATAAAATGTATAATATTAGAGTTATTATCATCTTGTAATATTAGATCTATATAATATTAGATTCTATATATAGAATACATATGAAGCATACATCGGGAACAATTTTCTCTTCAATCAAGAGAAAATGTAGAAAATCTACTTTACAAAAACTGATGATTTTGAAAAAAAATACCATTAGATAAAAAATTCATAATTTCTTTTAGAAAAATGAGTTGCCAATGATCGACAAGATATTAAAAGCCATAAATTAAGAAATTTCCTTTCCAATATTCAAAACAATATTTTTTAAAACATCAAAAACTACGAAATATAAAAAAAGAAGACGAAATAGTTTTTTGGAAGACAAAGAAAAAATTATTATTTGGCAGAGTATTATATATTTCTGTAAAATTAATGATTCTAGTCAAACCAAAAAACGAATTTATTATTTAGATGGGACATGGATAAATGCCGGACAAATAATGAAAATGAGATTTCACAGTGAAATGTATTTTTGGACAGATTTTCAACTGGCTCGAAGAACCTATCGGGCAGAGGCAAAAATCTTGTAATTTATTACACAGTGAAAAAGAAAACTTTTTAAAAAACGAACTGTGGATTTTTGAATAAAAATCAAGAACAAAGATTATCGTGAAAAAATGAATTCAACTCATTTTGCATGGTTCCGACAAATTGTGGAGAAAATCAAACATTCTATTATAGTTATGGTCAAGTACTGATTAAAGAAATAAAGATATCCAAAAATGATTAAAAAATATAAAATTCCAACTATTACACATTATCAAACAACACCCAATAGTAAATATACGTGCAATGGATAAAATTGCAAAATGCAAAAATATTTCTTGGGCTTCTCCCATATCATTGCTAGTTAAATACCATTAAAATGCTATTGGCTCAATTAAAAAATTATGTTGATGAAAAAAATGTGACTTAAATTTAACGACTCAAAAACTATTCTACGAATCATTAAGTAAGATTACTGTAGACCACTAAAGAAATTGCGTAGAGCTGTTGAGAAGATGGAAAAAAAATTTTGGAAACTGAGACTTTATTGAGGAATACTATCAAGCCATTTGTTACAAAAGTTACTAATAGCAATAATAGTTTAAGTTCCGAATGAAATTCTTAATTAAAAAAAAAAAATTAATTATTCAAATCCACGTAGCACACCCTCAAAGACAATTTCTGAGAAAATTGGATGCTGAGAAAATCTAAAAATGGATCGGTGAATGGATTACATCAAAAAATAAATCTTTTTTCTATCATAGAATGCACTATTTACCTGAAAAATGGAAAAAGGTTATAGCAAGCAATTATTTAAAAAAAAAGCATCTTTTTTAATCGAAGCTTAAAAATAAACTTTCAAAATAAACGGCTCATATTATTTTGCAACACGTCAGTCAGGTTCTGTAACATTTATTTTTCTAACATATATTTTTGTCATTTTTGACAAGTTGCACTTACTACTCGTTTTCAAGCCGCTTGACAGTCAAATTATTAACTATCTCATAATTATTTTTTCAGTGCACCATTTTACAAGCATTTATAAATTTTAAACAGTAAAAATTCAAAGCATCATAAAGAATATAAGATTGCAATATAAAATTGAACGTAAATCCTACGTGACGCGATGCGAAACTCGACTGTAACGTCGTTCAGTTTGTGTCATAAACCGATTCTGACTGCTAACGATGTTAGGATTTTCAAACATAAATATATTTCCAAGATTTTTGATCTTCAGAATTATGCGAATTCTCTTAACAAGAGGAAAAAGATTTCTTTCAAAACAAGATAAATCGCTTTTCAAATCTTTTTTATGCAATCTTTTTTACAATCTTTTTTATGCAATCTTTTTTACAATCTTTTTTATGCAATCTTTTTTATTTAACAAAACAAACAAAAAAAGGCAGAAAACAATTTGAAAGTTTTTTTTTTTTTTTTCCTTCTTCAAGTAATTCCGTACATCAAAATTTAATCATTTTCGATATTTTAAGCCGAAAATATCACGTCATATTTTTCTTCGAAGATCATGAATAATAATGTTCTAGACACAGATCCAAATATTTCTTCAGTAATTAGTTGTAAATATTCAAATGATTTCTCATTTATTCTATATTTTCGATTGAATCTTCCCTATTGCTTAAAAAAAGTTATGGCAATAAAAATTATTAAATGATATCTTAGATGTTTATAAAAATATTCAAAAATTTTTGAGAATTCTTTAAAATATACAAAAGAAAAAACAGTGTAATCTTATACAGGTACCAAACAATATTTTAATTTTAAATACTACTAACTATAACTAGTCTCATGTCTACAAAATTAGTATAAAAAATTAAAAAATTTAAAAAGAAAAAAGCAGACACTTTAACTATTCGAAAAATTCTTATTAAAAACAATTACCAGCATTTCACTTAATTATTGTATAAAAGGAAGTTGTTAAAATTTTTTCAGAGATCGAGAAAATTAAGAAACTTTGAAATAATTTTTCTATTTCATAGAAATTTCCATATTTCATATTTTCTATAATAATTTTTCTATTTCATAGAAATTTTCATATTTCATATTTTCTAAACATGGATCGTAGAACTTTTTCCAAAAATGCATTACAAGTCTCGATGAGAACAGATAAATAAATGTTCTTAAAAATAGTTTTAAACAAAACAGAACTTGTAAAATATGAAAATAGAATTTTTTCTATCGAAGGAACAGATAGTTTGTTCGTCAGTATAAAAATGTTCTTAATATTTACAGCAAAAAATTGACACTGAATTATTCAATGAATAGCACTCAAATATAAAAACAGATTTTCAATTAAACGTCCTAAAATAACTCGTTTCCACGGAATTTTTATTACAATTATCTAAAATGTCTGTTGCACGAGAACATTACTTAAAGTGCCCTAAAGTGTAATGTAACATTTCCTTTAAATTTCACAAAAACAGATATTTTTTTATACGAAATGTATAAAATACGAAATGTATAAAATACAAAATATACAAGTTCGAATAGAATTTTTTTAAAAACTAAATGAATCTGTTCATCCCTGCTTATACGACTTATAAGCGAGCGAAATTATTTCTTTCGCCAATAATTAAGTTATACATAGCTAAATAAATTTTAGTAACATAAATAATTTTTTTTCATCGATAATATTATTATACACGACCGAAATAAAATTTTCCTCCTCAACAATGGTTATCGGCAATATCGGAAAATATTTTCAATCATTTACAACTGCGTTAGAAGCGTTCAAAAATCACACGCTTACTGAGCATAGAAACGGTTTCCGCTTTTCCGTTTTTTATCCATGTCTGAAACATGACGTGCAAATAAGTGTATTATAGGTCTATAAAATTGAAGTATCATTCATCATCTGCCAAACTCCAAGTTTATTATTTGTAACAAAAACAAACAATTGGGATTTTTCAAGTTTTCTTTACATACCCAATCTGAACAGTAATGTTTCCGTTACGAATTTTTTTTTTATAAATTTAGTGAGTTATTTTTGATCCCTAATGTATATCGAGTGGGTATTGTTCGTTGTAGATTTTTTTAATTTTAAGATTTCTGCATATTAAACTGATATTTTATATAGTGACTAAAAAAATACATACTAGTCTGGATATTTATTATAGCATCTACACAGTTCTTAACAAGCATATATATGTATAAATTTCATGTCATTTAATAATACTTTCACGTAACTATGGTATAAAAATTTCATGTTATGAATATGAAATGCATTATAGAATCAAAGAATGTTTAATTGAAAATTAAAGATATACATGCAAATACTTTCTGCAGTCACTACGTACGAATGTTTTTTTTTTTTTTATATGAAACTTTTCACAACAATGCATATGTATTAAAAACAATTTTAACCCAATTCTGAAAACATCTGACTTATTATATAATTAGAAAGGACATTGTAGAAATCTTTTTCGTTCCAATCGTCGCTTGCATTTTTGAATTTTCAAAATTGATACAGTTAAGAATTTAAACTTGGCGTTTCGCTATACGACTGAAGCACTACTATTATAGTTGTTTTTTTTCATTTAGCAGATACCAATACAATAAATTAGTTAATTGATACATTAACACAATTAATTTTCCATATTCTTAATTAATTTTTGTATATCCTTTTGCAGCCTGCGTTGAAAGAATGACAAAAGGAAAACCATAAGATATTAAAAACTTCCAATATATGTACATTTCTCAATAATACTAACATAATTTCATTCATAACTCAAATTAATGTGAATTGTAAATATTTTTTCCACTTACGGTACAAATGTAGTGTTTGCAGCAGCGTGCAGCGTAAAACAACTGCTATTCGTCGTTTATTTGCAGTCTCAAGCTGAAGAACGTTCAGAACTGACACTTTTTTGAGAATAGATTGTATCACAACAGTATAAATCAAATTACAATTAAATAATATAAATTTTCATTATCTATAAGGCACACGTACACAAACGACAAGTATCACGTAAAATTAAGCGACACGAGAAGAACCTACCTTCTTCACGTTGGCGCATCACACAACGAAATGAAGTAGTCTCGTTACGATTCACGATCGGGACCAAAAACAGATGCTCGCTGCCATTAGGTGGGGAGGTACATTCTGCGAATTGTATCGAAATATCAGTTACAAATATCTCTCGCTTTGTTTTATGATAGTGTTATGTTTCACGCAATCTTCAACACGTCGCATGGTAAGGCAGCACAGATAGTCCCAATAAAATTCCAAGAATAGCGATGGACGCTCAAAGGAGGAAAAATGCAAACGCTTAAGTGAATACTACTGTATCTCGAGAGAATGGAAAAAAGAACTCTAATATTATTACATCTTAGGCGCATGATATCGATACTGGGCGTACGCATCATCAATCCAATATTTTCTAAGTGACATACGTATTATTTTCAAGTATAATCGGCTGAAACGTATCTTCATCTTAACTTTCACGAATTAAAATCTGACGCAAGTTCCTACATCGCATTTTAAATTTAAATATAAATTCTCTTCTGCAAAGTAATAATTCTGATTTCTGAGTTTCCCACTCATTACAGATGTAATATTATATACATTCCTGCACAAGATTCTTAGGAAATTTTTATTTTTAATATTCAATAATCACAGTGAATTATTGTGTACAGATATTTTGTAATATAATATAATATAATGTATATACAATATGCAATAATATAATAATATAATATATTATAATCTACTAACAGTATCTTTATTAGTAAGTTTTTTATTTATTGTATTTAATTATATCGTGTATGTTATACTTAATTTTAATTTAAATTAAATGTATTTTGTATTTAATTTAATTTTATTCAATTATATATATGTATTGTAACATATTAACAATAATATTAATATTAATATATTAATAGAGCCTTTATAAAGTATCTTTCATATTCATTTTATGTCATTAATAATTTATATTTATCGTATTATTTTCACTATACAAATATAGTACTTATCCTAATAAAATTCATCATGCCTTTACCATCATAAATATAAAATAACAATAAAATTCAGGCCAAATGTGGGTATAGGGAATCCTCTGACCTTGGCCTGACAGTCAAGGCCAATAAATATATAAAACATAATGTGAGGAAGGCATCCCTGGGTAGTAGGCCCATAAGAGGATAATTGTGAATTACATTGTGGGACTAACTTTGCCCAACGCTGCCTCTTGGCCTAAAATGAATGGCCCAATCACGTGATCGGAAAGGACATAATCAAGTCGGTCTTACATAAGACCAAGATAGAACAATTCAGTATTTTTACGTTCATCAGCAGTAATTCGAAATTTGAAAATGATTTTTAAAAAATGATTAAGAGTGATCAGACTTGTATTATATGAGAGTTTAAACAATTGTTAAGAAGAGTGTACAACCTTTTGAGTGCAATCTTCTGCAACATTTAAAGAAATATAGATTTTAAAAAGTAGAAGCTCGTGATATTTGAACGTATGGATACATACGCTTGAATCTTGAACGCGTAATTTTTCATTTATTTCCAATGATCTGACAAAAATATGTTTGGAATAAAAATTAATCAGTATTCAATCTTCCACAAATTTCAAAATAAAGAATTTTAAAAAAAATTTTATTTTCACAAAAACTAACTTAAGATTACGTCTATTTTTTAAATGACATATATTTCTGACCTGATAACGTTAAAACTGACGAATTCAACGTACTATGATCCGTATATATCTGTATATATCTATCATACTATGATCTTAAATCTTGAAATAATTTTAGCTACGATAACGCGGTCTTTAGATCATTCAAGAGCTCGCATCGAATTGCCCTTTCATCTTTTCCTGCCGATCATCGTTCTTTGTCACAAAGTTACAGTCTTATCTCTTCTAGGAAACATATGTCTGTTTTTCCTGACATACAATGTAACATCAGAATTGCCGACGATTGACTGTAACATTAGACAACATATTCGAATGATTGTATGTACGTAAAAATTTGTATATAGATATAATGGGTATTTGCGTATTTCGATGATTAGCTTATTTGTCGTTTATATACATTCACACGTGAATATAATTATTTAAACTGTTATACTCTTACGATCAATCTGACAGAAACAACTTGATTTAATTGATCTGCGTATATGAATAATCGTATACATTCCCGTTTATTCTACTAAAATATTAGATTCGTCCGTGTACAGATATAAATGTAAGATGGGATATTTGGATATATCATAACTTTAGAATATTATAGAATTATAATATTCTATAATTATATATTATAGAATTACAATTTAGAATATTATAACTTATTTATTAACAAAACATTAGGAGAGATATCATTATATATCAAGATATAACAAGATCAAAGGAGATCATAATAATTGAAAAGAATTTTCGTTTGCTTGCTGATTATCGAATATCGCTTTCTCTATCTTAAATTTCTTTTTGCGAATCTTCCAACTTGCCCGTTGTTTATATACATATTTCGGCATTCCCTTATATAGACACGAACACAAGTACCTCGTTATTATTCATATATAGTAAAATATAGTGTATGGTAAATCATATTAGAGTAAAATAAAACTAGTCCTGATTTATTGTTCTAAGGAATTCAATATAAAGATAGTATAAAGAAATATAAATATTAAGAACGCAGAATTAATATTGTTTAAAAATTATTGATTACAAAAAATAAACTTACTTATTACCAAATCAACAAATTAATGAAGAAAATTTAAGAGATATTATTTAAAATTTAATAAATTCCATACTTAATAGAATTGAGGAATAATGTGAAATAAAATATTTAAGTACCAATAATTAAATATATGTTTAATATAAATATAAATATATATGAAGTATTTTTTCTTTGTTAATATTTTTTTATTTATTAACATTTAATAACTTTTTATTTGTTAATATTTATTTATATCGTAATAAATAATAATGTAATAAAACGGATGTTCATTTTATTTTCATATGACGTACATTTGAACAGCTAAAATGTGCACATAAAATCACTTTCATTAATTTTAACGATTTACTTTGAATCGTTCTATACGAAAGATGAGGTCCACGTAACTACAGTTAAAATCATATAATTCATGTCAGGTAAAAAATAAGAAAGAATTTGTAATACAATATGAATTTATAATGCAATCTGGTGAATAATAATGTTAACGAGATAGGCCACGTTTAGACGAAAGAAGGTCTTTGTCATCCCAGAATATATTTAATGTTCATACATTGACTAAGAATAGGATAGACCAGATCAGATTAAATCGGGTTTTCTGTCTCAGGATCTGAAATATTGACCAGGAAAAATATGACTGGTTTTTTTAGCGCAATCTAAGCTAAAAATGATACATGTTGGTTGAGGAAAATGATATCCGTTACAATGTTGTCAATTGTATATATTCAAGCACAGACGAGGTATAAATATATATACCTCGTCTGTGCCTTCAGATTTTGATACAAGAAATCAGTATCTAAACTATTTCAATTTATATTATGTATATACATATCAGAAAGAGCTTTATCCGTGTTTTTTTTTTTACATTAATGACATTTTAAATGTATAATAATTTATATTTCATTATTTTTAAAAATAATTTTTAGCTAAATAAATTAAAATCGTTTTGATTGGCCATTGGCCATTGTCAACTAAATATTTATTTAATTTGAATAGCCACCGAGATGAAATTTGAAGAGTGTTATGAGGGATATAAAATCTTGGTTTCGAGAATTCATTTCTTTCAATTTTACGAAATTTATTATATATATTATATAAAATAAGAACAAGCAATTAGCAGCTAAGGCCCGTTTGGCCCGATGTAGACGAACGATTTACGGCAAATCATTGCAACAGCGATTCTTTTGAAAGAACAGAGATAATAGTCTCTTATCTTTCTTTTTTATCAAACAAAACTTTCTGTTCCTCAGACTCCTCATCAATGCACCGGGCCTAATTCGAGTGTCTAGAGTAAACAAAAGTACAAACAAATGAAACTCTTAAGACCAAGTATATCTATATATATGTATAAGCATCCATCTTGTACCACTTTCTGTTTTTCGTTGCCTTTTATAGGTTTCGTAAAATTATCTTCCAAACAGTAAATTCTTGAATTCAGCAAACATCTTAGAGGAGGGAGGATCAATTGGAACAACATCTTTATTTTGTACTGGAATTTAACTAATTGGGCTGTAATTCCGTTCCGGAGACGAATCGCGTGATATTTAAAAGAGAAATAACCAGGAAATGTAAGCCCTCAGATATAAAATTTTAGCTTCGGCTAGTTTTTGAGAGAATTTAAAAATGCATTACATTCTGTGTATTATAATATTTATATATATTATAAACATTACTAATGTAGACTAGTATAATGTAAAAAGTTCCAGAAATCTTAATACTTCGTCCTCTAATCCTAATGATTACAGTTTAATAGAATGGCAAAAAAATTGTACCGTATAAAGAATAATTATAAAATTCTATATATTCAAAAGCGTTGCGGTTTCCGAATCGTTCGAGAGCGTACGTTCATACGAATCGTATTGAATTGCTCATCCGCCTCGCCGATCATCGTTCTTTGTCATAAGACTGTAGTTTTATCTCTTTTAGCAATCCTCGGCGTTTATGTTTGTTCTCTCTTATTGCGTGATTCTATATACATACTACCGAATTTTTTTACAAGACGTTTTAAGATATTGAAAAGAGACATAGTTTAAGTTTTCTATGGTGGATTTCCAGTTATAAAAAAAATTCTCAATATTTTTAAAAACGAATTTGAATTTTTAAATATTTCGAGAATAGAAGTATCTTTAATTTCTCACTGTAAAACGTATAAATATCATCAAAAAAGGTTCAGGGTAACTAAAGTAAATGTTTCATATTTTAAAAAGAATTCAAGTAAACATGACTTTTTTTTACAAAGTTATAATAAAACTTATATTTTTAATTATTTTAACAAATTTTTCAAATTATCCAGATGCGATTATTTGACATTTCGGAGTTGAATCTAAATGAATAATTTTAATTAAGTTCGAGCAAATATCTATGACTCCGAGACAAAGATCGTGTAACCTATTTCTCTATTTTCATCATTCCATGGACAGAATCGATCAGTGGAACAGTAATAAAAATGTGGCAACTATGTCAAATTTTTACATTTGACAACTGTGCTTTCGCCAGAAAATTCTAAACTGTCCCTAACTCGCTTTTCATTTGTCATTCTGCACGATGACAATCGTGATAAAGGCAAATAGAAAAAGAATGAGAACCAGTATTCAATGAGAATATATCATTTTGTATATAATTGTAATATGATTCGTATGAAATTTCAATAAAGTGTGTTAAAATATATTATTAAAGTCTTGACAAAGTTGTAGTAGTAATTACGTAGTATACTACAGAATCCACGTCCTGATGCATAAACACGGAGTATAGATGACTATGATTTCTAAAAAAACATAATACTGCCTTATGTTAAACAAAACGATGATCAGTAGGAAAGACTGAAAAGGAAATTTAATGCAATCGTATAATTTATCTTACAAAATCATTTTACAAATCTATTTTATATTTTGTATTAATTTATTCATATATTTATATTAATTCATCATTGTGTTCGTTTGACTACAATAGATATCTATTTTAATATGAAATTCAACTTCTTTAATAAATGTTTTGTTGTTGAAATTTAAATGACATTAATTCTTATGCTCCATAAAAATATCAACAAAAATATTGGAATTCAACAATTCAATCACTTTCACTTTGAAATGTTGTAAAAATGACTGTGAAAAAAGTTCTTTGCATTTTCAATGAATGTGCGCCTTAAAATAGTGCAACTTTATCTCGAATATTTTCTTCGTAAAAACAAAAATACAGCAAATATATTTTCATTTAAAAGCCGCATCCTGTATAAAATTTGAAGCATTTTAAGAAATATTAATTTCTTTTTAACGTTATGCTCTAATTACTTAGAAAAAAAATCGTAGAGATCCATGAAAAAACGATGCACTTTTGTGAAAAATCATACTATACCAATAGAGTTTTTTTAAACGATGTCTACTAAATTATATGATAATAAAGCTTTTTTAAACAATGTCTACTAAATTCGCATATATTTATGATTATTGTATGTACATATATATGTATGTTTGCTCCTAATAAAGTGTTACCAGATTCAATTCAATAAATAATTTTCCAGCATTATAGTGCCTAAGTCGATACGACAGGATGTGACACGAAAATGGTAAGATCAGTTGATCCTCAAAATCTGGGACACGAAAAAGCAGTCTATCCTCCTAGTCAATGATCGAACTCATTCGTCTAAAATGATAAGTCAGTAACTATGGAAAGTTTTTCGCTTGAGTTCTCGAAATACAATTTTTTGTTCTGTTTAATTAATAATAGCAATAATTAATAATGCAAGTTACGTGTATAAAACGAGTCTCTAGGTTACTATGTTCCTTTTCTCAAGTAACGTATGTGCATATTATTGTTTTTGTTATTTATTTATATACAATTATTATTTTTTTATATTGTTGGAAATCAAACTTATTTGATTTTAGAAACAAAAATATATTGGTAATAATTTTACCAACTTTTTAATAATTTTTCTAATTTTTCTAAATAATTTTTCTAATTTTTCTAAATAATTTTAATAATTAAAAATAATATTATTTTTTCAGTAATCAATTTGTTTAAAATACAGAAGATACATATACAGGATATACAAAAATGAAATATAAAATAACACAGTACAACGTGATTCTATACTTCTGAATCGGAGATTTATGAAAAATATCCATACAAAATAGAGTGTCAGTATCATTTTCAAAGTCAAACTTTTTCTTATTACATCATATTCTAGTTATTATAAGAAGAAAACGTCTCATATTGTTCTCTTGAAAAAGATGTTTGTAAAATTCTATTTGTTTTCGAATTTACTTTATTTGTAATCTCTTCATATTCTGCTGTCAAATGCAAAGAAAATAGCATCTATTACCGCACTTGCAATTAAATATTCCAAATTTTTTTTCTTTCTTCTTTCTTTTCTTTCTTGTGCCGTAAACATTATATTTTGCTTACACACACACACACACGCGCGCGCGCGCACACACAAATTTTTTTACAGATGCAATTAACGCAATAGCTGCTTCGATGTCGAGCGACCTATTCATAGTTCAGCCGGTTAGGCCCGATGTGGTATACGACCACCGCCGTGATGAGTGTTTTGAAAAAATGGACACACAGAGTTCTTTCTTTTGTTTTATAAAAAGCAGGATAAGAGAACTTTGTTTCTGTTCTTCCGTTATGATATTTAGTCGCCGTTATGATATTTAGCTTTATTCGAATTTATCATAGATGGTCACATTTCGATCATCCAAATGTAACCAATCGTGATTTGTAAAAATTTTAACAGATCGATTGCTATAAACTTCTTTCCTGCCTCGGACCGTACGAACTTACTTATTGTCAGTCTCAGATTCGTTCATCATGAAAATTAGTTCCGCAACGGGCCAAACAAACTACTTTCTCTATTTTCCATTACTAACTTTAGCAGCTACAGTAAAGAGTGTATATATATATATATATATATATATCATATATATATATATGTGTGTGTGTGTGTGTGTGCCTAATGTGAGTCGCGTGGCCAGGACACTCCAACGCAGTAGAGAAATCGAGTTAAGAAATTAGGTGCAAGAGTCACATGTAACCCGCCAGTTAGCCATCTCTGTTATACATTATAAAGAGAAGCGAAGTCAAAACGGCTATGGCGTCGACTACATCTCTAATAGTCATACACATATATATGTATAGGCAGAATGCAATGTAATAGTACTGATTTCCAAAATTAAAGAGTCATTAAATTTTTGCTGAGAAATTGTTCGTATTTAAATTGTGCGATAATTAAGTATCGTAGTATAGAACGATTTGAAAGGTAAATTTGAATAGATGTACAAATATTTATAAAAATTTTATAGAAAGTGAAGAAATAAATAAAAGATAGCAGTCATTGTTTTTGTTGTATTTTATTTTTCAAAATTATAAATAAATTATAATTGAATGCTGTGAATTTGAAAAAAGAAAGTTTTGATCTGGATTTGAACTGATTTATACATTTACATATTTTATATTCTATTTATATTGCTTTCAAACTAAAAATAGAATAACAAATACATTTTATTATAATATTTATTATAAATTTACTAAAATTTAATATTTGTATGACATATCTCCTGTATAACAGCCTTATAATATATTTTCTATTAGTTATTATATATACTTCAGGAATACATACTTTCACATACTAAAGAATACATTTCCAAAATGTTAAATAGAGTTCGGTAAATATATAAATAATAAAGTTTGGTATCTTATATAATTATTTAGAAGTATTTTTCTACAAAATAAGAACCCTTTGAAACTCTGGAATCCAAAATATTTTTCATTTCAGATCAATTATGTGAACGAATACAACGTGCTAAAATCAAAATTTTGAAAATCAAAGTGAAGCTAATTCTTTTAACTAATTAATTATGAAACAGTAAATAAAAAGCTTAAGTTATTGTTTTATGCATATCAATAAGCGTCTATCGACTATTCTATTTATATTTTAAGCGTATTTTAATCCATTCAAACATCATCATGTTTTTAATATTGCAAACTATGATAAACAATGATAAAGCATTGAATCTTAATTAGTTAACTCGAAAAAGAGTAAATCTGAATAAATAAAGGTATAATTTGCATTATAACAAATATAATATACAATGTATTATATTAATATACAAATATCACTTTTAAAATTTTCAATAAATTAGCTATATAAAAAAAAAATTACTGATTTGAGATGAAGTATGTCCTTTCGTAGTTAATTTGTAAATTAGTTCTATATGGTCCTTTGGTGTTAATTTCAACGTTAAAATACTGCATTTATATGGTATCGCTGATTGGGATATACCCCTTCTGCAATGTTATGAAGTATTATTATTAAAATATCTTATAAAATAAAATAGATTTTTTTAATGTCAATTATGCTATTGATTACGTATAGGCAAATATGATATCATGAAAATATGAATCAAGAAAAATACAATTACTCGATCCCTTCAGAAATATTAAGTTGAGGTTATGTACGCATTAAAAAAAAAAAATAGAAGATTTATAAGAAAGATAAGCTCTTCTCGATTCCAAATTTAACATTATTTAGAATATGGTTGACATGTATTAAAACATAAATATTGAATTTAAGAAAATGTAATTATTCATATTTTTGAAAAAAAAAAAAACACACTTGAGTAGAAAACATTGTTATGGTAACATTTTATACAAAAAATTTACGAAACTATACTCTAATAGTAGAAAAAATTAAAAAGCATGCAAAAAAAACTAATTTTTAAAATTTACATCAAAATTTAATTAAAATTAAATTACTCTGATACGACCCATCTTTATGTAATTCTCATCTATTTAATCCAGTCAGTAAGCGATGGATTATACTGGGCTATATGACACAAAAATAATTGAAAAATATTATAATCGTAAATTATTTAACGTCAAACCAAGAATATATTATTTTTATCAACTTATAATTAATTTGAATGGAATTACTAATTTAAGTAATAATTATTGGTAATATGCTAAAATATAATGAAACTTAATCAATTATTCATGTTATACAAAAGTAATACAATTATACAAAAAAATAATTTATATTATAAATAAACAACAAAAATTGCAAACCTTAACCAAAGATCATTTAAAGATATAAGATATATATATTTAAAAGTTAGAATCAAAGTTAAAAGTCATATTCTTTAAATTTCCAGTGGATGCTTATCACAAATTGATTCATCGTCTAAATAAACTTGAACAATTTAAATTTTAAAAATATTTAAGTTATGTTTATATTAACATTTAAATTGTTAAATCGTTAAATATTACAAACACGAATATTTCTTTTAAAACAAAACGTAGTTTATTTTATATAAATAACTATGAAATATATAATTTTTGAAAAAACTAGACAAACAGTGAGGAAATAGCGTAACGTCGCAAATGGCAGACAAAATATCAACAGTTTTTCAACTTTAAAGTATTCTCTATCAACATTTGTAAATTTCCATCGAAGTCAACATTAACTTAGTCAATAATTAAACTCGATATTTTAAACACGAGAAGTATGTTTTGTGAAGTATATTTTTATTATTAGGTATCTACGTTAAATTTTATCTGTGCCTTTGCTACAGTTAATATGAACACAGAGATATGTATATAAATAATCATAGATATAATGATAAAAACACTTGACTAATAAGATAGACGGGACAACCAATGTATTTTTGTTGTATATATTTTTGTTTTTATGAATAAAATATTCGAGATAATGCAAAATTTTTTTTTTTTATTTTCATTATTTAAAATCGTATCAACGACTTGTGTGGGTTATTATTAACGACTTTTGCATTATTTTAAGGCGCACATTCGTTGAAAATGAAAAGAACTTTTTTCAAAGTTATTTTTACAACATATCAAAGTGAAAGTGGTAGAAATCTAATATTTTTGTCGATATTCTTATGGAGCATAAAAATTAAAGTTTAATCATTTGAATCATTCCAATCATTTAATCTAGAGAAATTGTTTTCGGTACGAAATGTTTATTAAGGAAGTTGAATTTCAATTAAAACAGTCACGCATATCTATTACAGTTAAACGGATATGATAATCTGGCATTCACTATGCTAGAATTAATATAAAGATAATAGATAATGTAAAATGATTTTGTAAAATAAACTATATAATTGACGTATATTCGAAGGAGTTCCGGTTCGTCCAAATAGTTTGAAAACTTGCATTGAATTGCCCTTTCAGTCTCTCCTACTGATCGTCGTTTAATATAAGACAGTAGTTTTATTTCTTTCAGAACCACAGGAACTTTCAGGAACACCCCATATTTATGCATCTACTACCATGTGGGTTTATATGTTATGGAATTTTTTTACAGTTTTGTCAAAAATTTAATGACACATTTTAACTTTACTTTATTGAAATTTTATACGAATTCAAAATGAGATTGAATACTGCTCATTCTCATTCTCTTCCCGATTACCTTTATCACAATTGTGATCGCGATTTACAGAAAGATAAATGAAAAGTTAGTGACAGTCTTAGGTATTCACTCCAACTCGATCAAAATTATTCGATCCGATTTAACTTCGAAATTTCAAATACTAAGATAATTTGAGCAAATTTTTATTGCTTTAACCCTTTGCGGTCGGAGCCGCCCAACGAGCGAGAGTCGCTGTGGACGA
>CAJDYZ010003593.1:3067-13214 GCA_903986555.1 Heterotrigona itama
GTTATTGGTAATTTAGAGAGTTGGTGGCTTGAGTCGACGTCAAATTAAGTGGTGCATTTAGTAGAACATGTTCACTCCTAACTTTTGCCATAGTAGGTCGTCCAATTTTGAGAGGTGCCGCTTCCCTTTGGGCCGACTAATCGTAACAGTTGTTAAAGAGGAACGTTCGAAATTTATTTACGGTAAGGATGTCTACGGTTTTCCAATTATATAACATTGAATATTGATTCAAGATCTCAATTAGAAGCTCATGCATCACGTCGTCTGTAAATATTTTTCTCTCTGAATAATTCATTGTACATAACAAGGCTTTACAGACAAACAGCAGAGAATGATATTCTTTTTTTCTTTTATGTGTGTGTGTGTGTTTTAATACATACCGTTCGCGCACCGTTTGTTTAACGAACTGCAAATGATACGAAGAATATTAATGTATGCGTTGTTTGATAAAACGATGACTTTGCACAGGCCACAGTCGTTGGCAAATTTTTCTCTTGAATTTTCCTATGAATATTCCAGATGTAACTCAATGTAACAACAAGCACGAAAAAAAGTAGGAAAGGAAATTCTTCTCTGTGTGTGCTGTAACAATTTGTCCGCACTTCGCTTTTTTCAACCATATGCAAATGGAACGGGGAAATTCAGTGCGTGCGACCCGTACACACGTTAGTTTGCATATAATTAAATATTTAAACGTGTAATAAAGATGTACGCCTGTATTTTGCAATTTTATTGCCACGTTCCTCGCGGGGACGCGAAACTGGAAAGGCTGTCTGAAAAACGTGGGTTATACACTTTCGAGTACGGTGAACTGTAAAGTTGTGTACCCGACGATTCCATTTCGAAAATGAAACAGCTACTTACAGCCATATGGGTGTCCCCTAGAAGCGATATCATATGTTGCACGCACGTTAAATAAAAGGCCCCTGCGAGGACCTTGAAATATCGGAAAGCAAATTTTTGTAGAATGTTTCGCGTTGTATATTTGAGGAAAATTTTATCAATAGATTATCAACATTACAACGAATACTATTTGATATTATTTGGCCTCTTGCTTCTGTTATGTCTGAATTACTTTTTAGTAACGGTTAATTTATAGAGTTTGTTGTTGTCCGTTAAAAAATTTAGTACAAATTACACGGTAACGAACGGTAGATTGTACTTGGACAGGAAGTGAATTGTTTGTCGGATTGCTCTTTAATAAGAATTTATTTGAAGAATTTATTCTTCGTGAAAAATTTAGCAAGAGTTGTACTGTAACGAACAGTAAATTGAATTTGGACAGGAAATGAATTATTTCTCAGATTATTCGTTAGTAAGAATTTATTCTTCAGCAAAAATTTAATAAGAATTATATTATAGAAGATTGCATTTGAGTACGAAGTGAATTGTCTTTCGGATTATCCTTTGATAAAAATTGATTTAAAAGTTTATTCTTCACGAAGAATTCGGTGAGAATAATATCGTAACAAGTGGCAGGTATTATTTGTGCGAAAAGTGAATTTTTATTTAGTTTCGTCTTTCTCTTCAGAAGAATTTATTCTCCATTAGTGATACAAATTCTCTAGTAACATATAAACCGGGTACAAAGTTAATTTCATCGATGGATTGATGAATTCCGCGTAATTCAAGAGTTAATAAAGACCGAACCGAGCTTCCAAGGAGAGTAAAAACAAGGCATATTGACAGACGGCGAAAATTAATTTTCTTGAAGATTTCTTTTCTTTCCTCTTTGCAAGAAGGATCAATTTGTGTGCTTTTGACGCGACTGGATCGTAGGAGAATTTTGTTTTTCTCTAGGAATGTGTACATTCTGATAATCACTCAAACCTCAAAAGGAAATAATCTTTTCTACCATAAATTCCCTACTTCTTCGAATAACAGTATTGCTGTCCCTAATTATTTCATTTTTCTCGAGACACTTCGTACGCTTTAAATTTCCAAACACAGACGTTTATTTCGAAGCAGATAATTTTCTTTTTTATTTGAAGTAGATAATTTCCTATCACGAATTCCCTGCTTTTAATCTAGGGGATTCTTATGAAGTAACAGCGTGCCAAATGTCGAACTTTCGAGTGAAATTTCCAATTAATATACCGGACGATTTATTCCACGGGCTGAGACACTCTGATTAAATTAAAACGAACGTGATGAAACAGCATTAGATGTTATTACAGCGACGATTTTTCGTTCGTATGCCCCTTTGTCTTCGTTCCTTTTATTGCCTATCGCGCGAAATTCGTTTCGAAAGGAGCGAGACTAACGTAAATCCGGGGCAAACGAGATAGGCCGAACGAAGGTCTTTGGTCTCTGACAGACAAGTTAAACTATCCCGAAAGAAGGATCAGCTCGCCCCGGTTCGATAAATTTGATACGGTAGGTGCCAGAAATTTCCAAAATCTGACAAGAGGAGGGATGCCGTTTACTTGCTCGTTTAATCGTAAAATATTGCTTGATCTTGGATTAACAGCGTGACAAGTAACAAATAAAGGGATGAATATCGCGCAGTTGTTCGTATCGTGGACGATAAATACCATTGACAAATTGGAAAGTTCGCAGCGAACGGAAAATTTGCGAACGGGATTTCGCAGGATGGAATTTTGACGGGATTGGATTTCGCCGTCTGTAATTCATCTAATTGAATTACTGGCGACGGGAATATTTTTCAATCGGCGCGGAACGTTGATAAAGAAATGTACCGTGTAAATAAATTTCCTGAAAATAATCCCGAACGAATGAATATTTTCATCGAGAGAATGATAATAGATGATAGATAATTGAGTAAGGTGAATAGGAGAAACCTAACTCACGTCCGATTTAAATAACTCGTCTGAGCATAATTTATCCAATGAATTGTACAAGAAATTAATTAAAACGACGTACTTCGAGTGATCACTAACTAACTTGATTCGATTCAAACAATTCATTTCGTTATGCAATTATGCAAGACGTTAATTAATACGACATATTTCCTCCAGTGTAATTAATAATTTCATTACAATACAATTAGATGAAATAAATGATACAGTACGTTAATTTTAGTACGATTTGAAATCTACGATTCTTCTGCGTCGAGTTTCGTTAACAAAACTTTGACAAAATGACAGGGTTTCGAAATGGGATGGTAAGCGTCAGAAATTTATCGCGGCGTCAGATTCATTGAATTTTCGAACGTTGAAACACGGCTGTAACACGTTAATAATAATATTTGCTTTGAGGGTAATTAATTTTTCCATTTTTCCGTTTCGCCCTCTCGTTTCATTCCTCTTTTGTTATCTATGGAATCATGTAACTGACAGGGTTTCATCGCTGTTGCAGTATTTCTCTAATATCCATCCAGATTTTATTTAACGCACGAAACGATATATTGTTGTGTAACTATCTATGCAGCGCAACCTTAATTATCCCTTCTTTTCTATTTTTTTTTTTATTTTATTTTATTCATTTCCATGTCGCGGATGCGTAAACAACGTTGATAACGAGATCTTGATTATGATATAATTACTCGTATCTTTCGTGTACGTACCTCTATCGCTTAAACGCAGCGTGAAACGCGAGTATAATTTCAGGCTATTATGAGAATGAAGAGCACTTCCAAAGTATGCCGTTGTTCCCTAACCTCAAGTGTACATATTTCTGTTACGATTTCTCAAACTCTTCGCTTCTTCGGTTCAATCGGCGATTACAAATAACTCTACCCAACTCGATCGAAAGAAAGCAAACCTTTTCATCTTTTTCCATTTTCTTGAGAACAAATCGAGAAGCTTTCAACACGGTGAAAATTTTTAGATAGATTTTAGGAAAATTTTGGAAAGCTCGAGCGTTGAAGTTTATTACGGGCGGGCGAATTATATGTGTAATAAGTTAGAGTTCATTTCCTTGACGGTGTGAAGTTCCGTGTTTCTTCTTACGCGAAATTTCCGGTGAATTCGAGGAAAAATATTTACATATGGCTGGCGCAACGTTTGCAATACGCTCGGTGGATCACGAACTTGCTCTAGGTGTGCTAGAGAAGCAACGAAAAACGAGAAGAATAAACTATCCCTCTTACAGTTGAACTTTCAACTCCGCCGTTCCGTTCGCCGTAATTCTAAACTTTATAACCGGCGAACTTTCGATTCAGAGACTTTTCAGTGCGGCCCGGATGCGCGAAGCAGATTTCCAACGTTCCCCGCGTGGAAATTCGCGGATGCGTCGAAATGAAAACGGAACAAACGCCTCATCTTGTCTGACAATTCGCAACGTATTAATTATATATAAAGAGCATGATCGAACTTTCTAACGATGGAAAATTGTCGATATTTTAAACTGTTAAAATTTCGTAAAAAATAAAAAAGAATAATAATAATATTAATTACTAATAAAATTGTAATAAAAAGTAATAAAATTATGTCAATTATTATATTGAAGTGGTCTCGTTTTAAAGGTTATTTCCTCTTGAATACGGTTCTTTCGAAGATAGAAAGTAAGAATACCTTTATTCTCGAAAATTGTAAAAAAAAAGTTCAAACGTCTCTGAAAATATTCTCTTCGCGGCTAGATTCATAAATAGTTTTGAAGGTCAAGGTCTGTCGCAATTTGTTTTCGTTATTGTTGAACTTTGAATATTAGAGCCAGACGAGACAAGATGTCAGAATTCTTCGAAATTTTCTTATTTGCCATGTGAATATATTTCGACAAAACATTAATTGCATTTGCACACAAGAATTCTATATTCTTGTACGTATAACAGGAAGTCTGAAGTTTTACGAAGTTTTCGATATTCTTAAGGACGAAAATTCAAAGGGATGTGAATCACACATGTACTTGAAGGAATCACGTAGAAATGATCAAAACTTCAAACCCGAAAGTTTGCGGATTGTGTTATCTTCTTTCTGTTCCAAACTGATAGTTTCTTTGTCAAACGAATCTTTGACAAAATTCTTACGTGTCTCGAAGAAATTTCATCCTTTGAAATTAATTTTTTTTTCTTTTTTAAAGAACATTTTTATTTATTGCTTTTTACCTTTAATTTTAAAATTTTTACTTTTTTACTTCTTTAAAGAATATTTACGAAGTACATGTTCTACCTTGTGAGAGCTGCTTTCGCTTTACTTTGCCATGAACTACATTCGAAATCGAACGTCCCGTTATATTATCTTTCCGTAAATCAGCCATTACTGCCCGCTCATGTACTAGTCAATAGTAATTCAAATATCCATTGTTGTTCGTCTGTATATTCAGCCCTTGTTGTAAATCCACCACGTGCATTACGTCAACTGCTGCTCAATTTGCAAATGCCAGTGATTGAAAATATTATTTAGAAATTGTATTATTAGTACTGGAACTACCACTATCACTAAATGAAATTTTACTAAACTTCAACGAAATGAGCAATTTGCAATCCTGTCAATGAACGTTTTTCGATTAATCTTTTGTAAAACACGCTGACTACCAAAATGAATCAGAAAGACGAACTTGTAATTTTACGTAGAAATTTTATTGACTTGCAATAATAAATCTGATTTATTGCGGTGTTTTGTAAAATGCTGTATCTATATTAAATTGAATTGCATGCATTCATACTTTGGACGGTTCAGTTAGTTGTTGTTAAACAGAAAACGAAAGAAGTTTGGAAAAAAACTAATTACACGTTTAACTGAAATATTCGAATTTTCTAAAACACAGACTAACACTTTAAATATCAGAATGATCGAAATGTCAATTTTATTTTATATTTATAAATAGATAAATTTTATAGATTTCACAGTTCGATGTTTCCTTTGTAGATAAAAGCTTTTTCTCTCTCTCTTTGCATTCGCTCATTTTAATTTCGTTCATATGGATGGAAAAAGTGATGTAAATAACAAACAAATTTGGACAAAGAAGAAACGTTCTCCTTGCATTCTTTCTAACATCTTCTCATAAATTACAACATTCCAAATATCAATTTTACACTTTAATTATCATTTTCAGTAATCACATTTAATTATCATACAATTAGATGTCCACACGTCGAATTTAGAAACATTGTTCAAATTTCACTTTCTGGCCGCGTGTAATCATAAGACTAAATGGTAAATGTGTTTCCCCAGTACCATAAACTTACGTGCACTCCATTATTTTCGACTGTCGCGCGAAAATATTGCGCGAACGTAAATTCTTCCTGAAATTGAATGTTAACACAGTTCGGTAGTGTTCCGGGTTGCGAAGAAGACGGGGCAAAAATTCAGAAGAAATTCGCGCGATGCTATTATCACGATATCGGGAAATAAATTCTACGCATGGCCGTGTCACATTGACACGCTTCGTCCATGCAGATTTCCAGATACCGTACATCATGTATCGCGCAAACGTTCATGCTGCTCCATCGACGTCTCTGAGTTACATCTCGACCATAAACTATCCAACGACGCGACGTTCCCTCGTATCCTTTGTGCAATGTCATTGGCAACTGGTAGCCATTCCATTACGCTCTGGTTGACGATATCTCATTAAAGCTGAAAAACGAACGATTCTCATATGTTTCTCCAGCGCGTGAATCGACGGGTGATGAATTGAAAAGAAAGATTACAAGAAAAATATTATCATGCGGTAATTTATAAATCACGAGCGGATTTTTATTACGTGGAAAAAATTGTAGTTCGTGGTGTTTCATTAAAAACCGGAAACGAGAAGTGGAAGTGGATGTTTACGTTTGCTAAAATCGCTGAGAAACGATTACGACGTGCAGCGTGCAATATTTTCGAGCAGTGATTCGTAGATTGCAGCGTATTGTTTCGGACGAGAGTTTCTACCGCCCGTAGAAAATTGCTTCCTTATTTCAATTTTACGTTTTCACGAAAGCAACGTTCCTCCACGAGTACATTTTATTTAGCACACTGCAGTGCATTAATGCACGCGTACTTTACCGTATTGTAAATTTTTCCACTTCGGTATGTCGGGTGGAGAAATTTACGCGATTCAGAGGTTTTTTTAACTATTCTCAATTATCGCCGATTCAGACATTTTTAGCTAGTCTTCAATGTTTCTGGTATTAAAAATGGAATTGAAAAATTTCCAAATCCTCCAATTATGAACATAACTATAAAGGAACTATTAAAAATGCACCGTGCAAAATTAATAGCTTTGATATTAATTCACATTCCTGGTCTATTGAGTCCCATTCGAATTAATGATATTAAAAATGATTCAATTATTTCTGATAATTAAGCAAACATTTTTACTCTATATTGTTGATATTTCATTCATTTAGATATTAAAATTATATTTTTAATATTATATAATTTATAATACACACACACGGATGCAACAATTTTATACAATTACTTTTCACTATATTCAATGCATAAATCCATCCAACGCGTAGTACAAAGATAGGATAAATAATTTTCGAACGAGAAAACATCCTTGTTTACCGAAAGCAACTGTTGTTCGCTGAAAATGTCTATAAAAGTATCTAAAGGTGATTCGAGCACGCATTCGGAAGGATTTAAGCGCGAAAAAAAGAGGAGATTTGGCGGGGAGGCGATATGCACACGTGACACATAAATTTGATATAAGGAGAAGTGTGGCGGAGCTTCGCAACAAAATTCCCCGGTTCTCTAAAATTTTATGACGGCCGGTTGCCTCGACGTTCCCTCCGTGTTTGTTATCACCGTGTGTGGAATACGCTGACGCTGTGACATTTTTCAACTGAAATATTGAAACAGTGATGGAAACAGTGATCCATCACGAGAAATTGTGGCCATCACGTCGTGACCGCTGCGAAATTGAATAAACTTCTCTTTTTTTTTTAAAGCGAGGCTGCTTTAAATCGTCGGACAAAGCGGCTGAAATTTAAGGAAAACTTGCCCGCTTCGATTCAGATAACCCTTTATTTATCTTGCAGATTTCATCTGGAACGAGAATTAAGGCCGAGAAAGATAATGAAAAGGATTTCCTCGTCTCGGGGGAAAATTGCGCAGAAACGGCGAGAAATCTCGCTGCCTTTTATCTGCGTTCGTTAGTTCGGAATTTAGAAAAATTTCGATACCGATTTAATTACTGTGCTCCTTCAATTGTAGTGGTCGTTAATTCGTTATTATTTTTTTTAACGCGTGAAAGAGGTACAATTGGTTTCTGTAATGATAGAATCTAAATTTTTTCTTCTTTAGAATCGTAGAAGTGGAAGAAACTTTGTACACGAATTATTATTGCTATTTCATTTACATTACGTTTATATTTGTAGTAATCATCAGTTTACCAAAATTTTTACTTCTCTTTAAAATCGATCCCAATTTGTCCCCTCTCTAGAATCGTAGAAACGGAAGAAACTTTTGGAAACATGGGTATTATTACGAACAATTTGATATTTGTACCAATCATCAATTTATTAAAATCAAGTAAAATACGCAAATAGCGTGACAGTCGATCCGTTTAGAATCGATGCCAAATCTTTTTCCTTTCGTAGAAGTAAAAGAAATTTCACACACGGAGTAGCATAAAAAATTACCGTAACTTGTTCGAACATAGAGAGTGCCTCCACGTGGCTGACTAATTACAATCATCTGCCATTTGTCCAACCAGATACGAACTCGTGCAACTTCCCCTGATCAGATACGGACTTTTGCTGCATCGTCTGCCGGCACATTGACTCTCGCTACTTGTTCTCCCGGTTACTGACATACTACTTGCCTGGCCAATGATCGACCCCAATTAGTTAGTATCTTCTACTGCTCCTCTGGCGATTGACTTGCACCACTTTCTCTACCTATTGATTATACTGTCAGTCTGACCAGCGATAAACCGATACTACTTGTCCTACTGATTCTTTTCTCGAAGCGATTCTACTTGTTTAATTCGTCGTGAGATTATTTATTAGACAAATTTGACTGATTTAAATATCAGAAATAATTCTTGTCGTAAGATCGAGTTGGATTAGACGTGCAAGTGCGTTTTTAACGAATCGTTACAACAGTAATGTTCATGTAAACTTCCGAGTTTAACGAGCAACTCGCGTGTATTGCAGACACGATACATAACAGGGTTGTATAATTTTCAGAGTATTCCCTTTGTAAAGTTTGCTAGTCTCTCTCTCTCTCTCTCTCTCTCTCTCTCTCTCTCTCTCTGTTTCTCTGCAAAAGCCTCTTAGCGATTTTCCCTTCCTCGTCATTGGATACCTTATCGTGGCGTTTACGTCGTCACGAAGCTGTCGCTCTGTTCGAGGAACGCGTGTAAACTCGAAAATCAGGCTTAACCAGGCGATTTAGCTTTCGGAAAGCCTTTCAGTGCGAAACGAGGTGCGTCCTTTGTTACTTCGGCGTGTATAGATTGTTTGCAATGGGTCAGAGTGTTCTCGCAGTGTATTTTCATTGAATTATTTTGAAGGTAGAACACCAGTCCTTTTAACGTAGTTTAACGTAAATTTTAGTATTAAAGTCAATTGCTCGATATTAATTTTAGTATTAAAGTCAGTTATCGATATCACGTGTAGCACGCGCTGCACGAGCTGTCAACTTATTGACAAGGTTTCAAGTATAGAAATGTGAATGTCTTTGATCGTAGTGTTTGATGGAATCATTTGCGTGTTGGTACTGGTTTATCGATATTATCGCACACACTTCGAACCGTAATTGCAGCTATCAACAAGTTATAATCGAACGACAAAATGTAACAAATGGTTAAATTCACATTCTTTTTGAACGTGTGATGTCAATCACATATGTGTTTTTGTGTGTCTGTCAAGGTTCAATATTTAAATTAGACATGCTACGGATCTCATTTGATTTGTCGGTCGAAATTGTATTAAATTTTAAGAATGTTCGTCGAAAGGAACTTAGTAGGAAATAAATACGATCTCGCGAGAATCTTTGTACACTTTTTATGTACGTGTAACAAAACTTATTTCGATTACGATTATAATAATAATCGGGGAACAATTAATTAATTCGTACAGTTAAATTAAATTGAATTTTAAAAAAATTCAAGGAACATCATCGTTTTTTTCATAATATATTTACAATAACTGTAACTTACAACTGTATAATAAATTACTGTTTGAAATTTACAACATACAACTGTGAATACATTAACTGTTTGAAATTTCTCCGGTTTTCGTTTCATTTCACACAACCTCATATCATAATGGCATTCGCATTTGAATAGGCGTCAATCATTTTTTGAAGTG
>CAJDYZ010003604.1:8201-19028 GCA_903986555.1 Heterotrigona itama
TGTTTGTTACTTATATAATAAAAGTTCTTAGATGAAAAATCAACCGTCTATATTTTACTTTATACCAATAGCTCTATAATATTTTCATGTAATGCGTAACAGTCTCATAAAGAGGTAATTTTTCCCAAATTAATTATTTTATGTACGTATAAATATGTACAAAATAAATATATGGAATATAATAATACTATTTAATATGTTCTTTTACTGTTTTTTTAATTAGGGAAATAAAGTTGATATGAGTAATCTATTGCTTTATGTGGAGGAAAATTTGATATTTATGCCAGAAAAGTGTTATGAAAAGGAAGCTAATATATTTAATGGCAATAGTAAAAAATTATCTAAAAATGTTACCAATGCACCTTTGGTATCTCCGCAAAGTACTTTAAATGATAAGCTCTTTAAAGCTTCATCACAATGTATACTATTTGATGAACAAAAGATATTGCCAGTAGAAGGAAACATTCAAGATCAAATTTCTCAAAATAGTTCATTACCCGATGTACTTACTTGTAGTAAAAATAATCCATTTTTACAAACTGAACCTGTTTATGATCAAATTGATGACATAAGCCTAAAAAAATTTATGCAATTATGGAATGAAAATTTGCAATTGCAAATGCAAATAAATACAACACTTAATATTCTCCTTAATAAAGTAATAGAAGATTCTGTAAAAAATGAAGATTTAACAAACAATAAAAGTACTCTAAATATGATAAAAAGTACACTTTTAAATACGAATAAACAAATGCCAATATCTGTAGATTCTTTACATACAAACGAAAATGCACATGGAAATGTAATTTCTTCAAATGGAAATGTTTATTATGAAAAAACTACTGCTGTAAAAGATCCTGTGAAATATGATGCTATAAATAAGCAGCAATTAACTAGCACTGTTTATAATGAAAATCATAATCCAAATGCTTGTATTGATTCTTCTCAAAATATTCATTTTCAAAATATAGATGAAAATCTGAATACAATGAATTATAATACTATAATGTCAAGTAAAGATATCAATACAATAAATCAATTAGCATCAAATCAACAGATATTGATAAAACCAAATGTTCTTTCAGAATCTGAAAAATTTAATAACAAATGTTTTATAAATACTGATTTTCCAATGCACATAGAAAATTCTGTACATAATGAAACACCTTCCAAAGAAACAAATCCGTTTAGACTTAATTTAGCGCATAAATCAAAAATACTTGATCCAGAAGAAGAAAAACGTTTAGAATTTAATGTTGTGGAACACGATTTGATAAATTTTCAAGATGATAATTCCAATACAAATCGAAATTTGGACGATCTTAAGAATAGATTATTTAATCAATATCAACATTGCGTTTCCGATTTTTCAAAAGACACAGGTAATGTTAAAAACAATTCATTTGCAATAAATGCTAATCCTTTTAGTCATGATGTAGATGATATTATTAACGCAACATCTAGAATTATTATCAACGATCAAACTACAGAATATAACATTCACAAAAACGAAATAGAGAAGCACTGTTTTTCAAAGAAATCCATTTCTGATTCTCAGTTTGTTGAAGAAGCATATAGACAGGAGTCAATACATACAATTGATATGTCTAATTTCAATCAATCTTTATGTATACAAAATAATGATCTTGTTGTATCTGAAGAAACTTTGAATCAAAAAAGTGTTAATGAAAATTTTATATTTTCTCCAAATTATGATTTAAGTAATAATAAATCTTCTGCTTTATTATCTGCTAATGTTTCAGAGTATTCTAAATTAGCAAATAATACAAGTATTAATGGAGAACATTTAATATGTTCATCTGCTTCTCGTACATCGTACGGATTATCTCCAACAATGAAAGTTAATGAAGTACAGAATCATCAAAAATCAGTAATAAATCCAGTAGAAGCGTGGAACAAAATGCTTGAAAATACTGCCGAATTAAACAATTATAATAAAATTTACCCTATCTTTGAAAAAAATGGAGATAAAGTAATATGTAATAAAGATCAGCAAGAAAATAAGATACGAAGTCCAGAAGATAGATCAGATTTTGAAGGAGTAAACGATTTATATTTGAAAAAAACTGAATTTATTGTCGGAAAAGCCACACAGGTCCCAAAATATTTGTCTCTTAATTACAGAGTGTTCTTTCAAGCAGTTGGTATGTTTCATGTTCAATTAATTAATAACATTTTTTTATCCTTTTATAATTGATGAAAATAATTTTTTAATAATTTTTGTAGAACTACCTAAACAAATAATACATATATTTCATTATCGAGAAGAAGGATGGTTATTAGTAGATGAATTTATTCAAGTATTTACAGAATCAGAAATTACTTTAGACATGGCAAAGTTATTACATGTATTCAACATATATGTTCAATTTAAAGAAATTGACAGAACTGAAAATTCAGTAGAATTTGTGAAAATTAACAGGTAATTCTTATAAATATCTTATTAAAAATAGCAGTTTTTATTTATTAAATGCAAAAACAATTCTTTGTTTTTAGTATATTGTCAAAAACAACATATGATATAATAAATGGTAGTGATAAATTATGTTTAATACCAATAAAATCAGTTTTAAAAGTATTATGCAAATTGGACATAATTTTACAGAAAGATATTGATGATATTCTTACACATGAACAATTTGTAAATGGTTCAAGTAAACATAAAATTTGGGTAAATATTATAATCACATTATATGAAGAGATATAACACATAATATTTATGATACTAAGCTTTACTTTTTTTTTAGTTAATTATCAATTCTTATAAAGAATTTAAATATCATATTGAAAATGGACAATAGTTAAATAACATTAACTAAATCTATATATTTTATATTAACTAAATCTATATATTTTATATTATTACTTTTTAATTATAATATAAATTTAATTTTTACAATATTGCTTATCCTATATGGAGAATATTCTATAATGAAAGAAATATGCTTAATTTTATTGATAATGTATGGAAATTAAGTTTGATATAATTATAAATATTTTGTTACATTTTATTTTTAATTTTTGATTATTAAGTAATTAAGTATATAATTACTTGAATAATAAAGTAATAAAATTAATAGATAACTAAATAATTTAATTAAATAGTAAGTATATTCACGTAATGTATATATATATTAAGTATTTATTATATATTTTCCTTAAGCATTTGATAAAGCATTTAACAAACGTTAGATTTTGAAGTTTGCTATCACTTTACAATTTTTATATTGAAGATCGAGTAATTTCAAAACTTAGTTATGAAACATGTGTATAAGAAATTATTGAAATAAATAAATGTAATACGTGACGTAGTCACGTATATGTGAGTCTTTTACATATATTATTAGGATGTTACGTATACCCCCTAGTGGCGTTTATTTCAACTAAAGATATATAAAAAAGAATTGTAACATTGCATTTCGAATTGTGTGGAACTGACATTTAATTTTGAATTGCAAATTATAAAATACATAGATTTTTTTAAATCGAAACATAATGGCAAGTTCGAGCGATTCAGAACCAAAGTTGACTGGATTATCAAAACATTTTAATAGTGTTACTGAACGTGGTAGAGCAAATGTAAGTAACCTCAAAGTCTGCTATTCGTTCCATTTCATTTCATTTCATTTTATTGTACATTGATTTTTCTAGATAAAATTTTAAAACTTATTGTATTAACTTTATTTTTACAGGTAGCTATGTCAACACTTGGTGGATTATTTGCTGTAGGTTTATATCTATATTTAAAACCAAAAAGTAAGAAGACAGCTGAAAAGTGAATTCAAGATTCCATGTAATAGATACATGCATACGATAATTATGTAATAATTATTTGTGCGTTATTTTACTCCTGTTAGAAATAAATAATTATCAATATTTTAAGGTTTATTTTTATTAAATATTGTCTAAGTACTATATGTATATGTATACTATATATATATATATATATATATATATTTCAACTTGTAGGATAACTGGTTATAATTTATAAATTAAATATGTTGCAAATATAAATTTATTTATACATACATTCGTTATTTTTACATAATCTTTTATGTTTGAAATATATAATTTTAATTAATATGCAATATACAATATTATATTATTACTAGAAGAATCATGTAAAATATTCCAAGTTAATTATAGATTAAAACATTTAACAAAATACAAAGATAAAATATTGTTTTAAAAAGAAAGACTATAATTTATTTGTGAGAATATATTTTTATTGCATATATATGTGTATGTATGTAACAAGAATTTTGAATTTAATTTATTAATTAAAATTTGATGATTAGGATAGAATATACATATATGTTTTATATTACTTTTTATTATTTAGGGTATTTCTGTTCCGTCTATTTGATCTTAAGTTTTAATATTAGTACTTAGTAAAAGTAATATAACTTTGTTGCCAAACGTTCTTCCTTTTTTAATTTAAATCAATTAAAATTCTAATTCTAATGGATTGTGCTTTTTTGAATGAACTTGTAGATTACTCTCACCGATTTTGGTGATTTTTAATATATTATAGAGATTGACATTTTGAACAACTTTCTCCAATAAAAAAATTTTCCCAGATTTTTAATTTTCGAAATATTCGCAAGAAACACGCGTTATCATTATATTGGTAACTTATATTGGAATTCTATAATTCCTTATGCCTTACAGCGATCGGATATAATATGCTAATTTCAACCTAATTCTTTATTTATAGTATTTTATTTATAGTATTTTATTTATAGTATATAGTATATAGTTTTTCTTTATCTTATAATATTTTTATATAGGATTTGTAGATATTTATATATAGGGTTTGTCTTTATCTTATAAAATCAGATTCAGATATCTCATAAGCTATTCGATTCATCACAAAATGTTTTAACAAAGTTATTCGGTATAAAAATATAAAAACAAAATTTACTATTTTTTATAAGTGGAATCGTGGAGGTATTTCAAGGCCAACTTCATTTTTTTAAATGAATGTAATTTTAAATGCATTCAACGATTTATGTAGTTATTTCCTATGATAAAAGTATGGTAAATTTCTAATTTAGCGGCTCTTTCCAATTGGTTTTGGGCTTTTAATGTTCTGTATTTTGTAATAAAACATAAATAAAAAGAAATGCTAGATCTTATATTAATGTAGAAGATTGGAAGATCGGAAGCCATCCAGAATAAAATAAAAAGAAAAAGAAAAGTAACGAAGTAGGAGAAGCTGCTAAATTAGAAATTCATCAAAAGTATCGATATAATACAATATATATCGTATATCTTATATCGTATATCGTATATCAAGGTGCAAAAAACTTGTAAAGGAGAAAATTTATTGGTATAAAACGATTGGCATGAGCTCTTCTGTAGGTTTACTTCTTTTGTAATTGCAATAATACATCAAAAAAATACAAATACAACTTTTTTTATAATAGAATTATATATTTTTTTATATATTAATCGATTAAACTCTACATTCTCCATAAAAGAATACTGACCTATATATATCGACAAATTAGTTTAAAAGATATTTTACCTTCAATTTTGTAAAATTCATCGTACGAAAGGCAAGAGCAGTGTTCTTGTATTCATCATACATAGATTTTATAAAATTAAAGTTCAAATATCTCCTAAACATTACTTTAATACTTTTTTTTATAAAGAATATCAAACTTCATCGATTAATGTACAAAAAAGTGTATGATTTTATTTTAATTTTAGTAGTTTTTGAAATATTAATAGAAAAATTTTGGTAATTATTTAAAAAGCGGACACCATGATTTTTAAACATGTTATAGAAATCAATATCAACGATGAAATTATTACTGTTATGTTATTTTTATAGTATTTAACAGTGATGTGAAGATGACGATTACAATAATTAATACGACTAACACAGTTGATTAGTAACGTCTGTATAGGTGTAATGTATAAACATAGCTAAAATCTTATATTTAAAATCCTGCTTTCTCCTCTCTAATTTCTAAAAATTTTGTTTCATTCTAATAGTTATGTCATACCATGCTACAGTCGAAACTATTGGTTTAAGAAATATTTTAGCTTTAATTTTATGAAATCCAGCATGCCAAGAAATATTCTTGTGTCTATGTTCTCTGTCTTTCATACGATAATCTTTATAAAATTAAAGTTAAAATATCTCCTGTGCTTTTTTACAGGAAATTCCCAGATAAATCGATTTTATCTATTCAAAATTGACTTTGTTCTGATTATTTGATTCTATTGAAAAAAATGAACTTAATTTCTCTCACAATTTCTCTATAATTTCCTCACAATTTCCGTACAAAAAAATAATTTGCTTTGTTCCTTTATATCAAACAGCTATTGTAAAAGCATTTTTTTAATAGGTCTAATACCTTTCAGTATTCAGAGATATTTCAATTTCAAAATAAAAGAAATATTCTATATATAAAAATATAAACGAAAGTTGAGCGAGTTTCGTTAAAGTTCTGTGCATAACTGCATATGCGAAGACTGTCATGCGATGTCTTTATTAATTTTTGAGATATTAATATAAAACTTTAGATACGATACATTCTATTCTGTCTCTACAAACATGATTAATACAATGATCAACAATGATTAGTCATACCTGTAAGTATCAGGATTACTATTTATATAAGCGATATCAACCTTAATATTTATAGGATGTTTTATTTCAAATTCGATGTCAACTTTCGGTACAATATATTGAAAGCCTACACAGATATTACTAAGTTTTAATCAGATTAGGTGCCAGTTGAACCTATATTGGTATTGGATTGGGATATCTTTTCTAATCCAGTCACCGTGAGAAGCTCAACCACCAATTATTTGTGAAATCTTGTTGATAAAATCCGTCGATGGATTTTAAGTACAACTTCCTATAAATACTGAGGACGACATCGTCACTCGACTATTGACGGCGATGATTACTACAGTGACGATATTAACCAGCAAAGACGATTTGTATTAATAATATCCGTAATAATAAGCAAAATTCAATGTATACTTACAATTTTTTACTAATATCTCAGAAACTAATAAAAACACCGCTAAAATTTTGTATTCAGAATCCTTTCCTCCTCCTCTCGATCTTCTCAAAATTTCCTTTCATTTTGTTGAATGGACCATAGCGCGTTATAGCTATGCTTGTAATAACTATAACTCAATTAACAATGAATATCATTAATATATTAGATTTGGATTAGGGTTAGTTCGTTCAATCCAACCGCCATAAGGCAGTCGGCGATGCTTGCGTAGAGTAGTTGTTTTTTGAACAAACTCGGCAAAGATGTTATTGCCTGTTGTATAATGTACGAACGTTGTCAATGAACGACAAACGTAATTGTGAACAAGGTTTTCATAGAAGTCATTTGTTTAGATTCGTAAAATGTGATACAAAGATAAAGAGGACTGATGTATCGAATATACTTGTATGTCACAAATGCACACATATGGATAGAATTTAATGGACTGAATTTTATCCAAGTTTTTTAATAAATAGCTCGAAAATTAAGAGAGTTCAACATTTTAATTAAAGAAAGAAGTTATTAAAAATATTAATTTCTGTAATATATTTAAAAATCATTGAAATCTAGTGAGGGAGTGATTAATTTACAAGTTTATCATATCTTTTATATCTATATGTGATTTGTCATTTCTTACATTTTGCGACTATTATAAAAGATTATATATTTATTATTTACATATTACAAACAATGGGACGAAATATATAGATAATATGTACATCCTTTTTTATCTGAAATATTCTTAATAAAAGTATATCAAAAATAGAATTATTATAATATAATATAAAAGAATATAAGAGATCTACTTACAGTAAATGACTTCAGGTACATATTTGCATTTCATTCTAAGGTACTAAGGTGCAGATTTAGAAAAATAAAAATTTACTTCTCTAATTCATAATAAGAATAAGATAAATTTCAACAAAATGTATGCTGTATTTATCCAATATGGAAAAAAGACCGTTGTATGATAAATATTAATATTAATTGTTACATATATGGAATTTTTTATTTTTTTCTCCAGTATAATACACCTTACTATCTTAGAATAATAAATGAATTATAATAAATACAATATTTATTTATATATTTCAATATTTTGATAAGACATATGCAAATATTTTATTATAAAGAATATTTCGAAATATCTGATTTATTTTATGATCTAAATATTTATTTACTATTTTATATATTATCTTATACTTTTTGAAATATAAAATCGAAAGAAATTTGATTTAAATTGGATGTGAATATTATTTACATTTGTTTATATTGAAAATATTGAAAAAAGCGCTGGAGAAATGTTGGTAACACTGCATTTACGTACACATTTAACTTTTGTTTACAAATAAGTTCAGCTTTTTTTATCAAAGGATAAGAATAACAGAGAGTTTTATTGTTGTTTTGGTCATTTTCTTTTAATATTTAAAAAAAAAAAATAGTTAATGTTATAGACGTAATTCATGCACCAAAGTTAGGTTGTGTTTTAACATATCAAAATGGTTTATGTATTTACAATTTGTTAAAATTTTAAATATACTTATATTAAATAATTTTATACTTGTATACGGTAACCATTTATTTTATTTATAATGAGTATATAAGTTGTTCTAAGTTTAAATGTCAAAACTTCGGGAATGTATAGACAATCGATAAATTGAGAAATATAATCCTTTATAGATTTGCACGTTTATTCCATTTTAAAGAAAATTATGAAAAAGAAAAGATTTTCATTTTCTCATTTATTTAATAATATGCCAAACAACTCAAGAGAACAATTGAGAGATTAAACCGCAATATATCAAACATTATTAGAATAATGTTTAGCTGCAATCAAAATGGACAATGTGTCTTTATTAAATAGATGACATAGATAATATTATAAGATGACAATATGGATAAAACAGATAATAATACGAACAAGTCTAAATAAAGTGGAAAAAAAACTTTTTCGTTTTTTTTTTTCACAATTTTCTTTAAAACAGTACAAAAACGTGCAAATTTCTAAGAATTTTTCTTAGTTTATCAGTCCCCGAAGTTTTGATATTTAAATTTGGGGCATCTTGTATGAACAGAGATGTTTATAATATTTTTGTTCTTGAACATTTTTTATTTGCCTAATTAGCAATTTTCTTTAATTCGTGCATTAGATTTTGAAGAATGATAACTTTATACATTAAAGTATTTATTATGATGAACAAATGTTTCGTATACAATGCAATATATGTACATTATAAAGCAATTGTATGATGCATCGCATTTTTGAAATTTTAGATAATATCATATAATGTCAAGATCTTGATGAAACTAAAATGAAATCCTTATTTTAATAATACAGTGGTATTAATTTTAATAAAAATTAAAATAATTTAAAAGCGATTGTTATATTATTGTTATATTTTTAATAGTATATGAAAATTTGCTATTAAATTTAAAATATCAATGGTCTTTTTATCTGAAAATCAAGATACCTATATTTTCGAGCTTGTTCGAGTACATCGAATTCAGATGATTTTCATACAAAAAGATTTTCTTATTTCATTCTAAATAATTCACAAAAAAGTATTAATTCTTATTCATGAATGACTGTGTTCGAATTTTTGAAATTAGATTACATATTTAAAATTTATTATAGTGTAGAATCCATATCATTTTTACTCCATCCATTTTGTGTGCTGGATGTCCTAGACACTTGACTAGGACTTCTGACAGGACTCCTTGCAGGATAATAGACACAAGGTCCTGGACTAGCAGGTCTTCCTGATATTTTCACGCTTTGTCGCATGCTACCATTCGAGACATTGTTATTTCTGCTGATAGTATTTGACCTATTCACGTGATAATGTCTGATAGAGTTCCTTAATTCTATATTGGTCATATTGGTAACGATCGACTCGTCATACGTTTGAAATTCTGGACTATCTCTGCCAGGTCCGAATAATTTCGAATTACAAAATAATTTCAGAAATATCCTTTTGAATTTCCTACCGAAGATCACATAGATAATGAAGTTGATGCTACTATTAATCGTTACGAGAAGATTGCCTATCTGCACCAATAAAAGTGGTGGACTGTTAAGGAAGGTCTCGTAAATGTTTGAGGCCAATGGTAGAATGTTACAGATTAGGAAAACGACAACTACACAAAGTAACATCATTGCTAGTCCGATTTCACGTCTCTGATGTCGAGAGAGTTGTTGCAAATCTCTATTTGCTTTTCTTACCTGAAACATCATATTCAATTAGTTACTTTTCAGAATTTCTTACATTCATTTGATTTAAAGTGAAATTAATTTTATACGAGACAGACATTTATGAAAAAGATATAATTAATTTTACATTCATTTAATTATAATTCGGTAATGATTTATGAAACTGTTGAATAGATATAGAAGGTTGAAAAGAACTAAAGATTAAAAAGAACTAAATAAGCTGTGAATACATACAGATATTTGAAAGAGACGAGGGCGAATGATGACATTTGTATTAGTAATTAATTATATTCTGAATTTATAAACTTGGTTCTAAGTTACATGTTACGATATCATATTAGAAATTATAATAATAATTAAATAATATTAGATAATATTATACATAATTTTTCAGTGTATAAAATAATAAACGAATTTGAAATATTATATGCTATAAAAATAACGTTAACTTTGATACAACTTGTATTTTTTAAGAACATATTTTTTGCGTTTTTTTTTTTATTTTTTTGGCAATATTAAAAATGTTAAAAAAAAAATTAAATAAAAAATTAAATTAAATTTAAATATTAAGTG
>CAJDYZ010003619.1:0-15913 GCA_903986555.1 Heterotrigona itama
GCGCGCGTGTGAAATCTTTTTACAATAATCGATAATATCGAGTTGCATCAATTAATGGATCAAAAAATGTACGATTCCATTTCAAAAACTGAAGGTGACCTTGAAATTTTCGAAATCACTTGTAAAAAAAAAAAAGAAACCATTACTGCCCTCCATATTATGGCCCTCTTTATACTAAATAATTTGCATTAACAAATTACTTCATATCACCAAAAACAACAGAAACATTCAAGACAAATATAGACAAAGTATTGATAGATAATAGATAAGACTGATAGATAATAAGCGATTATAAATTCTTTCTAAGAAATTAAAAGTAATCAAGAAATGTTGAAGTTTTGTCGGTATCTCTCGTCTAAGTTAAACTCAAATCAAACAATCCACACGTGTAAAGGTTTTCATTCAACCTCGTCTCACGCATTGGATGCTCTGATAACATTTGCATATCTTCGAGTTCCTTTCTCAATATCGATTCTTCGGTAGCAAAACACGTGGGAAAAATCGCGGAAGATTTGAAAGATCGAAATCCTTTTATAATTTTGAAATTATTTTCGCAATTGAAATTTCTAACAATGCGCAAGCGATGTTTCAATGCAGGAAAAATTTAAGAAGAAACAGCGATTGATGTGATCCATAATTCTAATGCCTTAAGATTAAGATTAAAGTGTACATATGTATATAACGAAGTAAAAGCTATGAGTGAATGTAGGTGTTTGAATCGAAGAACAAATAGAAAAAATTAAAATTTAAAAAAAAAGATATCAATAATTGTTAATAAATAAAAAAAAAGAAGAAAATGAACTTTTTAATTTTTTAAAAAAATTAATTTGTCAGATATATAATATTTCACTAAGGGTGAATATTTCAAGCAATTTTCTTTTATAGAAAAATTAAAGCTGCAAGAATACGAAATCTTTTTCAATGTTAACACAAAAAATGTGTCAAGACTACGAATACTGCTTGCAGCAGGGAACAAAAAATCAAAAGGATTCTTCCTGGACTTGTATGAATACACGCCTAAGTCAAGTACGAGTACAACGAATAGCTGTCGCGAACATCGTGATGTAGATAAACGGGGAAGCAACGCACCTTTTATTGATCACGTTCGATGGATTTACCGACGCTGGATAACAAAGGCGAAAAATAAAGATCACTCTCACTCTGATTTCTCTCTCCTCGAAATTGTTTTTTTTTTCTCTTTTTTTACACGACTAGTGCAACAAAATCACATAACTGTAATTTAAATTTAAATCATCATGATTACAGTACACATATGTATATATTTTAAAAAATTAGTATCTCAAATATTGAAAAATCCAAACAGAGACTTTAATTTTAAAAATACGACTAATTTTGTCATACCATATATATTGACTAATTAAAGATATTTTTTACAGTTGAATGATTTATAACAGCGATTTTTCGTTTGTGATTAGAAATAACGCGAATGAAAAATTAATGTCCATTTAAATTGTGATCGTTAAATTTCTGTAATTTGGCATTGCAGTTGTAATACACTTGAATACACAAATTTTTCGAAGTAAGAAAGTAAACAGATCTAAAATTGGTAATTATTGTATACAGATTAGATAACCTCGCCGACCTTAAAATATGTCGGCAACTTCTTCCTGTACATGTTACCGACGCTCAACCTTAGTTTCCAAGATATGTGTAAAAATATTTTTCTCATTCTATGTTCAGATTAGGTTTGAATTAGATTTCTGGCGAGAGCGTGCAGAATTCCTCCCTCGTCTTCATTAATACGATATTATAATAATACAATTAGAGGTAATAACATAACAATACAATTCCGTGAAACTATGTCAAGCAATCACAGACAAGATTATTTCACGAGTTTGATCGGTAATTACCTACAGTTACCATTTTCTAGTTACCATTGTAGCTATATAGTTTATTATAAAACGTATTTTATAATATGATTTCACATTGCGAAGTTGTATTTTTTTTATACTAAATCTAATCCAAATTTAAAACCACAGCAAAACCACATTTTTAATATGTATGTAGGAAAAAATTGTTTAGAATCTAATCTATATAATTATCCTTTATCTATATATTACCCATACAATTGCTAAAAAAAAAAACAGAATTATTTATTTGGTAAAATAAAACATTTATCTAATCGTTCCTACAAAAATATCCAATAGATTTTGTTAGTTTCTAAATCAGATGAATCTCATCTGATTTATCTATCGCCGGTAATTCAATATAAATATGATCAAACATTAATTGAAAATATTAAAAGTAAGTTAGTAATAATATCGAAAGAATTAATTGTAGAACCTAATCGATCATTCATAATTCACGTTTTACAAAGATTTGTGAAAAGAATTTATAATAATAATATAATTAGCAATTAATAATAAAATTGGCACGTCAAATTGGCAATACATTTATAAAAAAACAAAAGAAAAAATATGAGAACTATGTCGATAAATTATATCTGATATCAGCTTCAATAAAGATTAATTATTGCCAAGTACAATAATTTTCACTACATGTGATTTACTAGCCGACGATATAGTGATATATATATATATATATATATACTCGAGACAAAAATCTCGAAAGTGCATTCTATACAAGATTATAATAAATATAAATTAATATAGAAATTATATATTAAAAATATGTTATGATTTTAACTGATAACATCGCAAGATTTTCATAAGTTATTTACATTGTTGATTTTTTAAAAGAGTAACTAAAAAAAATTAGGTTCTTAAAATGTCATTTTAAAAAAGAATGATAAATAACAAATTTAAAAATATTACTAATTTTAAAAATATCGTTGTTTCAACCTTTTTCTTTTATTATAAGCAATATGCATAAACAATCGTTTATGTTTATGAGAAACTGACAAAATCCAAATAAAGAAAAATAATTATCATTAAACGATTGAATAAATATAATTTTATTTGATTGCCGCATAAATTCGTCTCATACAATGTAGTACACATATGTAATATAGAAATAAAAACCAATAGTAATATACATATGAAACCGAAAAATATAGTTAACAGTTCATTCATAACATTCGAACATAGTTAACAATTTTTGAACACGATATTATTTAATAATAAGTATATCACGTACAATAAAAATGATTGAAACAACATTTATGTATATATATTTATATCGAATTACAAAATTATTTTTAAATAAACAATCCTTATCACATCCATATGATAATCCTTAATACAACCACAATTATGATATATTAGATTGATAATTTTTACTCACTTCCCCAACAAACTAGCTACATGTAGTCAAGTACTTACATTCGTGTTCAACTCGGCTCTTGAAAGTACATACATATACATATAAGCCGCCAAATCACATAGTATCGCCGGTATAGAAATTCAGAAGTGTTTTTTTCATATTTATATAGCAAGTATATTAGATCTAAGTGTCAAAGTACCAGATCCAAATCCAAAGCAATCATTCTTGTATCAACATCTATAAAAGTGACAGCTAACTACAGGAGAAATTATGAGGAACTGTTTTACACGGTAAAGTAGCATGCGGGTTGCGTTGCGCACGCCAAGAAATGCGCGCATATAGCTAACATCAAGTTATACATCCACACATACACACACGAATACACGGAAGAAACTAACACCGATTAAGACGATGCGTCAAAGCAGAGGCGGTAATCATTCGTCATTAATGTAAAATCAAAAACTACTAAGTACATTGTCTATAAAATAATAAAATTATATATATAAAACGTAATACAATGTATAGAAGAAATTGTATGAAAGTTCTCACGAATCGAGAATGAATTCACCAAGAATACGACAGAATTGCATTCACATGCGATGAATTTCTCGCGATATCTTTTACGGATACGGCGGGAAAATCATTCAGTCAATATCTCGTAAAGCCGTAAAATTACGCTAAGAAAAGTTCGATCATGGTTTCTGTTATCAAACAGAAAACTATTAAGAATTTATAGTAGGAAATCTGAACGAAGTATTCGGCCGTGGCACTTGACTGTTCGATTTTTGCATATCCAACTTCGATATCCCTGTATCACGAAATTGTACAACATAATAACGAACTCTATTGTCACAAAGAGTATTCTTAACGATCCTAATGTCGACATTAATACGTAGCTGGGCATTTACGAATTTATAAAACAACGTTGTTAGATGTGTATCCACCACAATATCGAGATACACGATAGTAGGCGCGGCTTTTTACCCCGTGCAGAAAGACAATTTTGTGTGAGTAATTTGCCACGTACCTATATAATCCGAGCGTGTACTCTTCGTCAACGATGCTCGTGCTATCCACAAGTAAAACTCACGATACCGATTTAACACAGAATCACGAACGAATCGTGTTCTCGGCACTTTTCAACTCGTGCTTGTCGCACGCCAACCGAGTCCGCCATCTTGGGGCAACCGCCAAATCCCCCCAGGCAAAACAATACTTCCCTACAAAAAGTTACTAGGAAGCTCTCTGCCTTTTCTATCTCTCTCTTGCTTCTTTTCTCTTAACCCTTAGAACATTGTCGACTATATTTTAAATCGTTCTGCTCTTCATTAATCACACTAAACTTTAGATATTTATCTATTTTTATTGTGACCATTATTGTATTTATGTACACTCATATTTTTATGAATCAGATTTTTCTGAATCAGAGAAAAGTGGAAACTAATTAAGAAATTGTACTATATTTTGAATATTTTATATTCTATATATAATCTACACACACGCACACACATTTTTCACCTACAAATTTCATTTCTACCCATAAATCTAGTGATTATATTTAAACTTACATATATTAAGCTTCTAATCTCGATATTAATAGTAATTTAAATTTTGTGTTTTTAAATTTTCATTTAATGTAATTTAAGAATAATATAATTACGTGTGTGTTAATTATTTATATTTGATGTCATAAATACGTACGTTTAATTTCTGATTATTAGTTTTGTTAATGACGAAATAACGTATAGCTTGAATATATCCTTGGAAATGTTTATTTTTTGATAAATTCATTAGACACCAACAAAGTTAAAAGATATCTCTTACTACATTATCGGTCGTACGTTTTTATTATATCTATGATTTAAACAATTTTAATTAATATAGATAATAATTTATACATTGTATATAGATATACATTGATTAACTGTTATTAATTATAACTGACTATATTTAATTCTATGACTGAAAGTTGATATTTTATGATTAAAGTGCTTATGATTAGAATGTTTATACTTAACTTATAATTTATATATATATATAAAAAAAAATATTTTATTAACATTGCATAATATACTAAATATTACTATACTTTATTAATTTATATTACCGATTTAATTTATATTACTGAGAGGATATAATCAATTAGTTATAGAATCTGTCATATATTTGTAAATTGTTTCTGAATAATTCATTATGAATATACATTTATTCAGAAAAAACTTGTTTTCTTAAATTACTATTTAGTTTTTATTTCTGTAAAGTTGAATGACAGTTAATATTGCCTTAAACTCATTTTCGCTTATAGATTTCTAATTACTTAATGATGAATAATTTACAATTTCGATTATCTCAATTAGATAGTAATTAGAACATAAACAAATGCATTTATATGTAACTATTTTTAGATTTTTACATGAAAATTAACATTAATGAAATTTCACAAAAACGAAGCTAAACTTTTTAATCAAGATAAAGACAATCAAGATAAAGAGGAGAAATATGTCAATTTAAAATCAAAGTAACATTATAGGACCAATCAACTCACGAGCTGTATACAGTATCAATTGCAAGGGGCTTTCAAGAAATTGAAGATTAATTAAAATGCATTACTAATTAAGTAATATTTTTATGATCATTTTTCTAACATCGACTTAAGAAGTTATTAAATTTCTAACCTAAATGAAACGTCCTAATTTAATAAAGTAATATAAACATTATTTTCCTTAATATGTAGCATAAAATAGACTCTAGTCTGACATCTATCGGTTTAAACTTGAACAATAAAACTTACGATTGTATGATGAACTTGCGATTATTGATTATTATGTTATTTATCGTGATATCACAATTAATTAAAGGTAGAATAAACTGGGCATTAAATAGCATTTAATGTCTCAGATTTCGAAAATACCGTCTAGAAGCAAAATCACTGATAAATTAGGATAGATCGGAAATGCAATGCTTTCCTCATAGATGAGATATACAAATAAATTTTATTTTTTATAAAAAAATTTTTCAAATTGAGTATATATTTGATTATTAACGTCTATTTGAAAGTATTACGACGTCTAGTTGAAAGTATTAGAAAAAATTGATTGAAATATATTTTTTAACAACATAATTAGATATGAATTAGACATTTTTTACTTATTTTAATGTATAATTTCAGACTCTGAATGAATCCACATGAAACTGAAATGTTTCTACAAATATTATTCAGTATAAAGTTATATTGTTTGGTGTAAATTATTTCTTGTAGATCGTTTATTTTTGAAATTTCTTAAGACGAATTCAATGACTTGCATACGAAGCTATTTGTTGTTATAATTCGACAAAATTAATGAATTTAAAGTTCAATAAAAAGGCGAAAACAAATGGATCTATCACATATAATCTACAGTTAGTTTTAAGGGCTCAGAAAGGGAAGATTTTAATTTTTAAGATCATGCTTGATCTGATCATGAAAAAAAATTGTTCAGTGATGGAAAAACTTTTCTTTGACCACAAACAAGATATATGAATAGACATTGCATACAATATATTTTTTCGGCCAAGATTTTACGGTCCTGAGAATCGCATTACCATTTTTGTGTCACGTCCTGTCGTACCGATTCAGATGTCGTACCGACATTTTTTCGCGCACCGCGAAAATCAAAAAATATGGACAGTGTTGCCAGTTGTTTCGAGAATTAGAATTTTTGTTCATTGAATTGAACGTAGTGGTATTTCATTGATGAAGGAATATAACGATTTAAAACAGAGATTGAATTTTTTTATGACGACGTATAGTGCATTTTTAAATATTGTAGAAGACAGACTTTGGATTTTGATGGATATTTCAAAACATATGATTTGATAAAATGCAGTAAACCTATTCTTTGTCTCTTTTTTGATTAAATATTAAATATCAAGTCCATTATAAATATATTTCGTCCCTAAATATATTTCAATAAATCAGAATCAATAATTTTATTATTCCATTTTTTATACTAATTTCGCGTCTTGGAATCTGGAAATACAATTAAACATTTTGCTTGTATCATTTTACTTGGTATAGTCAGACGAGCTTTACATTTCGGTATTGAATGTTTGACTGCAATGGGTCTTAAAAATCATATTGCTGGCGCATTCACTAGTTCCCCAACTCATCGTTGTTTAAACGTAGAGTGCGCTAAAAAGCCAGTGATTTTTTAGTATATCGGTATTTCAGGTCACTAGCCACAAAAGTCCATAAGATACAATATCTATTCATATACCTCGTCGGTGCTAGAAATAAAAGTTTCTAGAGAAAAGACTGTTTCCCTATGAATGACTCGTTTCTTTCAAAGAGGAGCACGATTGACTTGCGAACCATCAGTTCGACAGGTCTGTATTGATTGATTCAGCTTGTCATTTGCTATAAAGCATTCCCTAAAAAGTATTAAATCATTTATACCAAAAAGCTTTTAATTCCTGATAAAAGATATTTTAAATGGAATAATTTAATTAAATTGCAATATGATGCTGGTTCAAAGTCAAATTTCTTTGCTCAATTTTACTCTCTTTTTAATGTCAGATGATATTTTGTTTCTTAGATCATCTTTTATTTTGAAATATTTAATAATTCTTCCTTCATGTTGTGTCTGCATTATATTTTCATCATGTCTTATTTAGTTATTGAAATGATGTTGCAATCACATTGTAATATCCAAAGAAGCATTAGACTAACGTTTTCCCTCTCGAGGGTGAACCAATTCATTTGCCAACCCATTCACCAGATTTGAACAAATTAAGTCTTCTTTTCTTTGTAGCCAATTCTAAAAAATAATCTACATTCATGGACCAACAATCGCTGAAAACATACGTAAACGAATTGTCAAGAATGTACACTGCATGATGTTAAGTAACATAAAAGATTTAAGATTAAAGTATAAGTAATATTAGTAAGTATAAGTAAGATTAAAGATTAAAGTAATATAAAACATTTTTTTAAAAATTATAAAATATAAAAATATTTAGATATCAATGGTTATCATTTCAAACATATTTTGTAATAACTGCTATGTAAGTAAGAAATAAATATTTATTTTATTTTAGTCGTAATAAATAATTAATAAATTAATAATTACACATTAAACATTAAACATATAAATCAGTTGAAAACAAATAACAATCACATCGCGTTGTTCATGTCATTTGACATGTTAACACGTGTAAGAGCAGGCTATAATTTTATATTCCATACTTTCAATATCAAGCGCAGAAATGGATGAGTTACCAATGTAAAAAATGTAAAAAAAAGCATAGTTGCCAAAACGTCTTGAAAACGTCTCTATCTTAAAAGTTTGACGTGTTGCCATGTTTCTCTCACTGTTCTGCCGCGTATGCCGAACAAAATGAAACTCATTGACATGATCACATAAATGAGTTGCCCGATTATTCGTGTTGCAGACTTTGAACCGACCATAATTATTCGATCCGTCCCGTTTCCAAAGTGTTCTCGTATTTGGATGATTTGGGCAAACTTTTATTCAAATAATAAGTAATAAACAATAATTAAAGATACAAATGATAAAGTTTTTTTATTTAAATAAAAGTTACTTAAATAATGTATCCCATATTTGATAATTATTTGAAAGTAATTATCCCATATTTGATTTTCAAGAGAATATTATATATTCGAATTACATAAAATAAATATATCAAATTTTCTGATATCTATCATATTTTATAAATTAATTATATTAATTATATATTATATATTTTGTAAAAAAATCGTGCGAACGATGTTCTTTTGTAAATGTAATTTGTTAAATGTTAATTCCCTTCTCAAGAGTAAAAATATAAAAGTTAATAAAAAATAAAAATTTTGTTTTAAACTAAAAATATTACGTTTTTTATATCCTTTTTTTTTTATTTCGATTGCCGAGTTAAGTTACATAAAATATTTTTAAAGTATTTTTATAAGTAAAATAATTTTCACGACAGGAATTTTTTATTCCTTTATTCCAAGCAAACTTGTATATATATATCTTCAAACGAAACTAAATTTTTTGTTTGTTGGATAGAACAATAGCAGAAATATAAGAATCGCATGACAAAATTCTTCAAGAATGCATCCTTTGATATGTCTTGAATAAAAAGTCTGAAACCGATGTGCCATTAAATTCGTTCTCGTTTGTCATTTCTTGTGGATAAAATTAGAGGTTCCTATTTCACATCTGTTATTTCACTGAATTTCAGTTTTAGGAATTAGGATCTCAGATTACTATACGTCGCATCGTATAGTATATACTATAATATATATATAATAATATAGTATAAATATTATAAGCGTCAACGACGATTCAGATTTATTTAACCTTTTAGAGATGGATTTTTTTTTCTTTTTTTTTTGACAATTAATCCAATTGTATAATAACTCTTACTATAATACATTAACCTATAAAAAAGAATTAGATTTAGAACTATACTTTTGAAATTTAGAATAATTTTGAAACATTACTTATATGAGTAAGTAAAAAATGTATTTCTACATTCTAGGTATTTATATTACATGTTTGTTTATTTCATTATTATATTGATGACATTGCATATAACATGAAAATAAAAAGGATGTTTCTAGATGATCTTTAAAATGTCAAACACAAAAAAATGTTGTATATCAAATTTATCTTGTCCTTAGTTAATTATGTTATATACGTTAAAAAAACTATATATATAAAATATGAAAAGTATAACATACATACATAAATAATAAGACAAGATAAGATAAACAATAAGATAGGCAGCTTTTGTCGCATCACATGTCTATAATATGCATAATATGCATATGATGTCTATAATCTGAAATATGAAATCAAAAAATCAAAACTTCATAAAATAAATAAAATTATTAAATAATAATCATTAAAATTATTAAAAAAACAATTTTATTTTACAGTTATTAAATAAATTAAAAAATAAAATTATCATAAATTTAATAATTATTTTATTAAATATATAACTCTTACAATAAGATTGTTTTTAAATTTGCAAACATAATGCAAATGGGATGAAGATAAATGACGAATATGCAAGAAGTATATATCAAACTTTAGTAAATTACACTGTTATTAAGGAGAAAGCGACTCTAATTTGATGCTAGAAAATTAGTTTGTTTCTCAATCCTCATCTAATAACAGTATATTAGACAAACATGAGTACCAGATTTTTTATATCGTTGGAGTAAATCTGTCATGTTATATAGGACAGAAATAAATGATAATTATCTAGGAAAATTGAATCATATTTTCAAAGTCATCATTCTGAACAATTTTTCATTGTTAAGCAAAAAACATGTTGCTCCACATTTTGCTGAAATTTTGAAGAATCTTTCATTCCATATACAAATATAACGTTTATGAAAAAAATTTTTGACAATTCAGAGAAATTAACACTCAAAATTTTGCGAAAAAGATTTGAAAATAAAAACAAGTACATTTGAAATATGAGGGTCGACTTCACTAATTTAACAAGTCTAATTCGAACACAATTTATGCAATTTGCAATATAATAATACATATAAAATACAATGAATATTGAATACTTTTTGCATATGCATATCTATATAGTCTAACTAAACACATTCACTTTAAAAAATGATCACCTTTTTTTAAAGAGGAGTATCAGTATTGGTTTAGAATAAGTAAATGCATGATTGGCAAAAGTTGGCCAGAAACATTACCGTTATTTGGAAATAATTCACGTAAATACAAATGACTATCGTTCCTCAAACCAAAGAATCATAGTTTATGATTATTTACAAATGTCAAGGATCATTGAAATCAGTGAAATTTACCGTTTTAAAAAAACATTAAATATATTTTTACAAATATCTCGAAAACTAAAGCCGACAGCGGCAGTAACCTAAAGAAAAATTGTTCAGATTGATGATTCAAGTTTATTAAAGTCGGTGAGACATTCCATTTTTCACGTAATTACCGAATGAATTCGTTTATTTGAAATTACATGCACGTTTAATAAATCTTAATTTATTTAATTGATTCTAATATCCCTAACTGAATACGTATTTCGAAATGTATGAAAAAAGTAAATTTTATATGTACGTGAAATGTATAAAAAATAAATTTCTTAAATTTCGTAATATTTTGAAAACAGTTCGTTCAAAAGATATCATTTACATCAATGACACAATGAGTTGGATCTCCATCTAAAAATTTGAAATTGACTTTCACTAAAATTTTTCATTTTAACATTCCGTTCATTCCGAGATGTCTGGCTGAATGAATTAAAGTAATAGTATAGTTTTTTTAACAGTTGTTTAAACTTTTATGAAACCTTTTCGAAATAATTTTTTCATTAAAAAATTGTTGAACGCATTAAATGTGAAAATGGATGTAAATCTAAATAAATCTTTTTATAACGTGGAGTATAAAATCATTGGATTATGCTCGTCTCTGAGAATTGATGCTGTATTTAACGTACCAAATTTATTAGTATGGAATAACTACATGTACTTAACATGTTCAAATATTCTTTTCATCGTGTAGAAATAATATTTATCAACGATTTCTTGTTTTTTTCACTATGAATTGGGAAATTACGGAATTTTTTTCCATTTTTTTATGTTTTATTAACATGTTGTACGTAGATTGAAACATTTAAAATAATTTTATACTGATGACTGATAATTTTATATTGATCAATTAATGTTATACGAATGAAGAAATATTTCACTTTTACCAATAATTATCATAAGAAGTTTTTAATCATTTTTTAATCATATTTTAATAATATATGTAAATAATATATGAATTTTTTTATTAAAATTCATCTTGTCATATATGTAATACTTTTTAATAATCATTTAATAGAAAAAACATATTCATACCTTTGTACTCTTTCATCATTGCTACTTTGCACAGTAACAGCATAAATTTATATAATGTTCAAGGATATAACCTCTTGATTTATGCAAAACTGTCATCCTTATCCTAACTAAATGTCATGTAGACAAACAGACGATTTTTTCTTCTCATATAAATTAAATCTCTTATATTTTCTACTTGAATTGTTAAGAACTGATAAGAATAAGATTTTTAATGTTTGACGCGCATTAAAAATTATACGCAGAGAAACAAACTACACATAGTAATTTAATTGTCATTTACGTCAAAAATTAAAAAATTAATTAAGACAGAAAAGCAACTTTTTAAAGTGTATATTTCATTTGTTGTTCAATTATTACTTAATTATTAAAATAAATTTTGATATTCGAAACATATTTAAATACTTATATAGTAAAAGAATTAGAGGAAATAGAAGAAAAAATTTAATTCAAAATGTGTACCGTCCATTTCATATGCGGCTGAATATCGAATACACATGTAATTTGTACGTTTTTCAACGTGATATGTGGCAAAATTAGCAGCTATTCTCATGTACATAAATGCTCCACCTTCTACGTCTAATGCATACGATTATAAGTTACAGTAATGGATATAATAATTAATCTAGTAAATCAAGAAATCTGGATTGAAATCTTGAATTTCCTAACACGTGCGTTTCGTTATTCCTTTTATGAACGTTAGTAAACACAGTTCTACGCGAATTCTAGCTTCAGTTTACGACGAGCCAGCAGTGAATGTGCGACGTGCACCTTACGATATACCGTTGTACCGGCAGTGTTTTACTTGTCACGTATTTTTTTACGTTATTGGAACACCTCGTATTTTCCTTCTTTCTTCCTATTGAGTTTCCGATTTCAGTTATCCAATAAAGTGTTACACAAGTACGAGATACAATGGCATCGAACGTAATCGAATTTTATAACGGTAAAACTGTGTTCATCACCGGTGGAACTGGATTCCTTGGTGTTTGTCTGATCGAAAAGCTATTGAGATCTATTCCCGACTTGAAAACTATTTACCTGCTAGTCCGACCAAAGAAAGGGAAAAAGGTGGAAGAGAGATTGGAAGACATAAAAAAGAATTCGGTACATTGATGTATATTCAAAATGTAATCGTATCTATCTTATATTTGTTTTGCCTCTTGATAAATGAAGTTGTTATGTAGATAACCTTTAACCCAATGTTTCTCGAATATGTCATTTTAAATTCTATCGTAAACATTCTTATCTTTAGTCTATTAAATATTCTTTTTTACGTATAATATATTTTTTCTTCGTGTGTGATCACGTAATTGTAATTGTAGAAAGATTGAATGTTTCATAATTGTCTTATTATATCTTTTCTGTGCCAAAAATTTATATGTCATTGATATTTTATTTTAAAAGAGTAAGTTTTTGTTAGATAGTAAGATATTTAGAATTTTAGATTTATTTTTTTTATCGTATTTTTTTAACGTATTCTTTTTAACTTTTTCTGTTTAAGACTTACTTAATTCATTATTTTAATATATATTGTAATATATATTGTTCTTGATTATTATATATTATTTTCATTAAATTTCAATAAAGATTTAATTTTACTAAATTTTAATAGTATATTTTCTTTTATTCTATCATTATAGGTATTTAACAGGTTGAAAGAAGAGAATAAGACAGATCTTTTTAAGAAATTAATTCTCATAGCTGGCGATGTTGGAGAAGAAAATCTAGGGTTGTCATCAGCAGATAGATTGACTCTTGTTGAAGATGTTCAGATTGTTTTTCATTCTGCAGCAACATTGGATTTTGAAGTAGATTTGAAATCTGCTACAAATATTAATTTATTAGGCACACGTAGAGTTGTCCAGCTTTGTCAAGAAATAAGAGATTTCAAAGTAAACCATCTATATATGTTGCTCAGTTATGTTAATTCATAATGTTAATGTACATTCCTTTGATGTTTTTACTTTTTACTTTTAGGCTCTGGTGCACGTTTCTAGTGCATATGTGAACTCAACATTGAATGAAGTAGAAGAATATGTTTATCCTGCACCATATGATGTGAATGAGTTAGTTGGATTAATGGAAAAATTGGACCTTGAAACATTGAAAGCAGAAACTCCAAATATAATAAAGAACCATACAAATGCTTACACGTTCACAAAACATTTGGCTGAACATGAAATTAAGAATGGCCATATTCCTGCTGCTATTGTGCGTCCTTCAATGAGTATGTATAATAAATAAATATAAAAGTATTTTTGAATATCGAATAAACCTATATATTTTAAATATTTTATGTTTGCAGTAACAGGGGCATGGAAGGAACCAGTTCCTGGATGGACAGTATCAAAGAATACTCTGCAAGGATTTTTAATGGGTGCTGGTAAAGGTGTCATAAGAAGATTACCAGTTGCAAAAGAATTAATTTACGATTATATTCCAGTGGATTTGGTTGTAAACAATCTCATTACTGCAGCTTATGCTGTTAATCATGATAGGTATGACAAAAATTTCTTATGTCATTTAAGTATTATATATAATAGTTTCTTGTTACAGTAAAAAAGAATTGAAGGTGTACCATTGTACATCAAGTACGCGTAATCCCTTCAAATGGATTACCATAGAACCACAAATCAATTCTTACTTACACAAATATCCATTACAAAGTGCTGTTTGGTATCCATGCCTTAAATTGCTACCTTCGATTTTCATGTTTAAACTCTCTGCAATTTTTATTCACTTAATTCCAGGATATATTTTGGATATAGTTACAAAATTAGCAGGTGGTCGACCAATGTAAGTTGTAAATACCTACTTAACTATTTTCTGCAAGAATTAATCATATATATTTAGAACATTTTCTACATTGCAACTTTTTTATAATTTACGAATATAATATAATCTTAATTAATAAAGAACACTTTTTTAGATTGGTACGATTACACACAAATGTTAACAATTCATTGGATCGTTTAAAGACGTTTATTTTTACTGAATGGAAATTCCATAACTCTCGTACATTAGAGTTACATGACTCGCTATCAGAGGTTGATAAAAAACTTTTCAATTTAGATATTAAACCACTAATATGGCAGAATTACTTTATTGATTTGGTACAAGGAGTCAGACAATATTTGCATAACGAATCCCCGAAATCATTGGCAAAAGCTCGTTCTAAAGATAGAATGTAAGTACAATTCCTTTTTTTCTTCCTTATTATCGTATTAAAGAGAATAAATTAATTTAAAATTATCTATTTTTTATATTTTTAGTCTATTGGTTGCTCATTTGAGTTTGCAAGCTGCATTATTAGGACTTGTTTGGTGGTTGATCAAAACTGTTTTTGCCAGTTCGTGGACTGCTGCTAGTTTTGTCGTCTCTGTTATTTATCTTCTTTTTAGTCAGTTATAAACCTACAAATATAATTCAGTTCAATAACATTCTATTTAATCAATAATCATTCCATTTTATCAATGTCACATACTACAAGCATACGTATACTGGATAAAGATTCGTTTTCCCCATTTTTTTAGTATAATTCATTAAAAGTACATTTAGATACATTTTTATACATTTGAAGAACAACAACATGGTGTTGGGAAATAAAGTTGTATAAATATTATAAAGTATTTAGCTTTTTCAATAATTCAATGTTACTACGATTTATATTGGAGATATTATAATATATATGGTTCAAAATAAAAATTGAAATATTTTATTTCTTTTAAATTGCATAAATTTATTTAAGAGAAACATACCGTTTTTTGAATTGTCATTTTATTATAACGAAGAAAACAA
>CAJDYZ010003619.1:15958-40985 GCA_903986555.1 Heterotrigona itama
TTTTTAAAATTTGAGTGTTGTTATTATGAAATATAGTGTAAAATATATAAAAATTCAATAACATGAATTGTCTAACTATTGATTAACTGTTGTCTAAATTCCAAGTTATGTCTAACTTGGAATGTTATGTCGAGTTATGAAAGATTAAAAATATCATCTTTTTAATCGTCTTTTTTTTTCATTTGCAAAAAAGAGACAAAGACGTTAGTATTGAGTGAATATTAAGTGAAAATTCAAGTATTTTAGCATAACGAACAATTTTTTATTTGAAAAAAGATATATATGAAAAAACTATAAAAGAAAAATAAATATGTAATAACTAAAAATTAACAGAAAATAAAATATTATGCAATAAACTAATATAAAAACAGTTATTAGTGAAAAGAAACATAGGAAACTAATTAAAAAAATGAAATCTAATTAAAAAATTATTTTATCTATTACATGTTATAAGGAAATATATTTTGAATATATTTTTATATATTACAATTTTTTTGCATTTTATATCTGAGAACTTACTATAAATTTATAAAAACCCACCATTTATAAAAACTTACTATAAATTTATATAAACCCCCATTTAATAATAATTATATTAAAAAACTTGTTTTATTAAAAACATTTGGTCTCTTTCGTATCAGAAATTGTTCTTCATTTAACAGATTATGATAAAATAATACAAAGAATCAGCTAAAATTTACTGATGTGAATTTGTATAATGATAATAATGACAAGAGAGAAAAAAAGCTTACACATCTTTAATATTTGGCCAACTCCAATCAAAAACGTATGTATATTTCGTACAATGGAATGAGACATGTGTTTTTAATTTTCATGAAACAAAATCTAATATCTAATTTTACATTTTGAACGATACAAAATTATTTTCATTTCTAATAAATAAAAATAAAATAAAATTCATTATATTATTTCTTTAGTTATCACAAAAGTCATTACATCATTGCAGGAAAAAAATGTAACGTAAAATAGAAATTTTAAAATGAAATTGTAAAACCAGTCATTTTGACTGGTGTGGTAGTTCTAGTGTTAATAATACCTAAGTCTGTGTTATATGACGCTCTATATTCTCTGTATTCGCGTCAATGACACGATTTGTTTGTTTTAACGTTATCGACATCATAAAAGTAGCATTGGCGACTGAGAGTCTCGGGATAAATGATATCGATATCGCGCAGGAATCATCATGCAAAAGACTACGTAAAACTACGTGTATTTTTTGTATCCATATCGCGATACAAGTTGCGTGAAATGGTCCTAAGAAATGTGATTACACCTCTGTTTCATTTAAATCCCACGCGCATGTATTTATGACTGATGTCTCAATTCGTTGAACGATCTATAGTATATTACATTACGAACTACACATTAATATTCTCTAATATGCAGTTCGAATTTTTTTTTACCAGAAATATATTCTGTTTTTTATTAATAATACTTGGTTTCGAATCTTTAGTATGGACAAACCATATTCATTCGACTTCACGACATTTCTCGTAGAATGCGTTAAAAAATGTATTGCACTTTGAACCTAAAATGAATTTAAAACATATAGAACTCTTTATTTGAACCAAATTGTAGTCAATTTTAGTCGATTAAACGAGTCTTCGAACCTGAGCTTCTATTAAATGAGTGAAAAATCATTAGTAGAAAAAAGAATGAGTAAACTTCCATTACAGTACAACTTTGTTTATCCAAATATATCGAAGGACAAAACCGTTCAAATAATTGAGTACATAGTTCGGATAATAAAGACTCACTAACTGCTCTTACTTATTTGGATAATGATAACAACAATTATCCAGTTTCTACGAACAAGATAAATGAGGGTCTATTGTATATGAATTCCAAAAATATTGGTCTTTAGATAACATAATTCATAGAAAGAAAATCCTACTGCATTGTTTCCATGATGTAGGTGATTCATCAACTGTAAATAAACTGAGATCTTTCTACAAAATTAAAAGTAAATAGCCTTCTTAACTCTAATGATATTTAAAGAAAAACAAAGTTAAAATTCAGTTCAAGATTATACAAGATTGTAAAGGGAAAAATTCAAAAAATACAAAAAGTGTTGATATGTCAACCTTTATTCCTTTTGAAATCATTTAAAATTAGTTTCTTTATGTTTCTTTATATATAATTAGTTTCTATAACTTATAATTCGTAAATTTTATTTCTTGTATTATGCAATATGTAATAAGTTGTCCTGCTTTCCACAATATTTCTATTTCTTTTTATTATATTTTAATACATGTATAAAAACAAATTGTATCCTGCTTTCCACAACATTTCTATTTCTTTTTATTATATTTTAATACATGTATAAAAACAAATAAACTTTTTTAGAATACACAATTCTATATGTATTATCAAATTTTTAAACTCTTTAATATTATTAACTTTAATATTATCTCATAAAAATTGTAAATATCTCTATTTATAAATAATATTTTTATATTTTTGTGCTAATATTGTTATACTGATGCATATAAAATGAATTACGCGTTATAAACAAAAAATATACTGATGCATATAAAATGAATTACGCGTTATAAACAAAAAATATACTGATGCATATAAAATGAATTACGCGTTATAAACAAAAAATTTATAACAAATGCATCTATCGTTTAAATTTAATTACACAGCATCATTTGGAACTATTCATATTTCATTTAGGCGTTATTAAAGAAGTTTTTGATATATCAGAGCGTTTTCTTTATTAATTATTTTAAAAAAATTACGAAAAAAAACAAATTATTAAAGCAATTTTTTATGACAGCATTGGATTCATTCGACTATTTTGCTATACAAAATAATAGAAATATAACTTTAAAAAAGTGCAAGTGACCTTTATTTAAAAAAAAATTTATAGTCAGTTCTACATGATACTTGTAACTTGACAATTCATATTAACTTTTGTTTTTTAATCAAATTATTAAAAATGTCTAAAAAATCGTGACGATTGTGCCAGTTTTATATATTTTTTAATTCATAATGTATACAGTGACTCGTATTAATATTTAGACACTAAATATTAAAACTGTAATAATTTTATAAAAAGAAATCGTATAATACTAAACTTGGGCTCATTTTAAAATTTGAAGCCTCTACATTTAAAACACATCGTCCATTTTATTCGAGGATATTTTTACACTACGTGATGATAAGTGAAGATACTTTTCTTCTTGAAAATGCTATAAATTGTTATAATATGTAAAAACATTGAAAAATTTTTTTTCATAACTGAATTTGAAGATTGAAGTCTGCCTTTACAATGATCCCTCAAAATTTATATGATTTTTTTCACCTAACTCATTAAACATTGAATACCAGGCGAAAACAAATATAACTAAATATAATTTCTTGAATTTTGTCTAAACTTAATATTAAAAAATTATACACCAAGCTTTTGAAGGTTGTTGTAAAGAAAAGGCTTCAATCTTCGAATCCATTATGGATTCAATCATGAAAAAAATTTTTTAATGTTTTCACAAGTTTTATAGCATTTTTAAGAAAAAAAGTGTCTTCACTTTATAATCTGACGTAATGTAAAAAAATCTTAGAATAAAATGAATGATACATTTTGGATATGTTTAGCGGCTTCAAATTTTAAAATGAGCCCAAGTTTAGTATTATACGATTTCTTTTTACAAAACTATCATAGTTTCAATACTTAGTATCTGAATATTAATCACTGTACATGTTTCTATTCAGTTAAATTTGTCATTATATTATTCATTGTATTTATAGACTACTATTTACATTAATTACAATATGCATTTATAAACTAAGCATATTTATTTCAAATATGTATATCAATGTTCAAACTTCTATTCTTAAATTAATTTTATATAAAATATAAGTTATAATAATTTGTATTTCTGTATTCTATATTTATATATTAAAATCTTATGTATTATCACGTCAGTATTTAAAAAGAAGAGGCTATATTAATAGCATTTAAACTTATTTGTATATGCATTTATTAATTAATCTTAATGTACCATGTGATAAGGTATAATTTGTAAATTATAATTTACAAATACTTTTCTGAAAAGTCACATCATTTAATGTCAGAATATATTTATTTAATTTTACATATATTTTAAAGTATCTTTTAAGATTTTGGAAATTAGATTATACATATTCTTCGAGAATTATACAATACAAATTTTTAATTCTATCGCACTAGAATGTTTATAATATTTTTATTAACTGTTTCCTAATTTCTTGTACAACATATAGGTAAATATATATCAATATATTATTTTTATTTTTATATAAATAAATGAATTTATTTTATAAATCATATTTCAATTTGTTTGTACAATTTGCTAACTGCAAAATATAAATTAATATAAATCATTTCGAAAGAGAAATAATTGGTAATTAAGATACAACCTTTTTTATATAATAAGTTTTTCTATATAAATTTTATATATGATGAATTTTGGTAAGATTATAAGGTCGTAAGAAATATTTTTCGAAAATTTATAGATTTTATAAAAAATTAAAAATTATAAATATTTGAAATTTCTCTCTTTCTCTCTCTTTCTCTTTTGCCCTGCTTCTCTCATTCGTTTACGCACATACATACATGTACAGTGTATAATAATATGCCCTTAAAAGAAATTATATGCATTGTTGCAATTGAAAATTGAGAAAAATATTATATTACATCTTCTTTGCGTTATATTTTACAGTATTGTATATGTAAACTAAATTATTAAATTTGGTTGAAACAAAAGATATAAATAATTAATCAATAATTATTGTACTGATATTGTGTAATTAGATAAAATATAAAAAATGTATATTTCATGTAAAAAATAGATTACATTGATGATATATAAATTTTAATGCTTTGGGCATAAAAATATCTATATGAAAAATACATAAAAACTATATATCATCTTTGTTTTCTCTTATAAGGGCATGATTTTATGAATAACTTATTGCACATAAAAATTAATGAACAATACGCTGTGCATATAAACTTAATCTTAATACATGTTCAAAATATGTTTTTCCAATTATAACTAAATATTTGTAAATTATTAGTTATAAATGTTATACATTTCATAATTTTTCAGAATACTAGAATAGTATATATATTATGTATTATACATAATATCATAATTCCTTTCTATTAATTTATCGAATACTAGTAAAAAGATTTAATACAGACTTGTTTTCTTTTTGACTACGTGCTTTGCTGAACACATTCCAAAATCGCAAGGTTTCATCTCCAGCACCAGTTACGATAGCTTCACCATCTGGTGACATTGCTAAATATAAAACTCTGTACGAATGTCCTGTTAATTTTGCAACTTGAGTCAGACTGGGATATTTCCACACCAAAATTTGGTTTTGAGAATAACCATGTGTACTGACTAACTCTGAACTATGCTTACTCCAAGCCAAATTACAAACTTGAGAACCCGTATCTACACATTGCATTGGTTGGCCAGTTAACGTATTCCAAAATCTAATGCATCTATCAGCTGTACCACCACCAGAAGCCAAAAGGCCATGATGATGTGGTGACCATGCAATAGCTTTAACGGCTGCTAAATGTTCTGTGTATGTTTGAATAGGTGACAGAGAATGTAAATTCCATACATAAAGACGATTGTCATTTCCACCAGAAGCTAAGTATTGATTGTCGGGAGACCATTTTAGTCCACATACTTCCTGTCTGTGAGCTCCTAAACGTCTTTCACTCACAACACAAGGAGTTCTAACATCTCTTTGCAATATTAACCTATCTCTGCTACCAGATGATAAAATTTCACCGTTCCAAGCTAATGCTCCAACCCTTGCATTATGCCCTTGTAATTTGCTTACTTGTTTGCTCATAGCTACATCCCATACTTGAATATAGCCCAAATGCGTTCCAACTGCAACTAAATTTCCTCTTTCATTCCAAGCAACTGATGTTACACTATTGCCATCACTGGATAAATCACACAATCTAGTCACCTGACTGGTACACGCAGACCATAAATATACACAGCTACCTAGGCCAACACTGAGAACATTCTGAGAGGACCAATCAACAAGATTTAAGTAAAAATCATCCTGCAATTCAGGAGCATCCAATACTTTAAAAGGTATTCTAGAAATTTTCCTTGTCGCTTTCCTGGGAGATCTTAAAAGTTTCTGACTTTTGGCACTCAAGGGTGATAAAGAATAAGGTGAACTTTGGTCTGACACTGCATGATCTTTTGTAGGTGTAATGTACTTGAAGAGATTTCTGGTCACTACCGGTGATAATATTCTTCGTTCTTCACATTGTCCTTTCACATCTTCTATGCTTGCTCCAAGTAATTCGTTTTTTAATAGACATGAATAAGCAATACCATCGCGATTACTTTCACCATTCTCACGAGTTTTCTTCGTGACTATACCATTTCGATTATTTTCCGATATCATTGAAAATGTTGTTTGATAATTATTACCAGATCGTGTTGGTATAAATCTATCGAAGCTATTATTCATTATTTTAATCGGCGAAAAATACACTGACGAGTGAAGTCTAGAACTGGCTAAATTATCTATGTGGCTCTCGCTGTTTGATTTCAATAGTCGTTTCTCGTATTCGTGATGAAACATTTTTTTTTAATGTTGCTTGTTCACAATTCAGTCACATAATTATACAACATACACCTTTGTTTTCTATTAGATCACGTAGATTATACATTTATTGTCATTTGTCGTGAAAAACACTGTATTAATGAAACAAAGCAAATTGTCTCATTGAATCTCTATTCAACGTCAACTTGGAAAATTTTTGATATGGAAATAAAGAGGTTGAACGTGATTCTCCAATCGAAATGCTTAGTTCAAAGCATTATGTTTGGAAACAGACGGGCAAACGACTGTGAAAAATTGTTACACTTATCCACCTAGCGTCGTACTAATAAAGTTACAGTGAAATGCTGCTTTTACACAGTATTTGCAGTAATTTTAAAAATAAGAAACATACGTCATTTATTGTTAGTAATAGTATATGTTTTCATTACTGTCAGTTTCAAATTTTATATGGTATAGTATGTTCGGCGAGAGAAACAAAAATCCAATATACCATATTTACTTTTATGCTATAATAATATAAATCAATAATGTTAAACAATGTTTTAACATTGGTTTTAGAAATTATTGTTTTAGATTTTTATTTTTGAAATTAAAAATCGAAAGTTTTACAGTTATTATATATAATAATAAAAACTAAATGACATTTATACTATATGAAGTACGGTTAATATATAAAACATTTTTGTATATTTTATACAAGAAAATGAACATTTTTGTATATTTTATACAAGAATATTTATATACGTATGACATGATATATATGTATGTACTTAAAGAGTAATTTTTTCAGTTCTTTTTTTTTCATATTTATATTGTACGTATATGTGTATTATAATTGCATGTTTTTATATTATTTTGTATAGTTGCATATATCGATAATTAAATAGTGAATAATATTTTGTATTATAAATATTTTGTATTATAAATATTTTAATATTATAATATTATAATTATGAATATACGTGAAATTTCTATAATTTAAGAAAGATGTTAAACTTATCTAGAAATATAAGATATATATACGCATGTGTCGAAATTGATGTATATATATCTGCATACATGTATATATTATACGTATATATATGTTGTATATTGTATAATCGCACAATTTTCGAATCAGTTATTAAGGTATGTTGCACGATTCTTCTACGTAGATATTATTTACAGTCATGAGACTGTAAATAAAATTTTTAAACTTTATTTAACAAGTCAAATTAACATTGTAAAATAATGGTAAAGAACTTTATTTTCAAAATGTTATACATGCACTAACCTCAATATCCAATTTACAACTTACATAAGTTGCGCAACTTAAAAAAGATAAAAGATAAAATGAGTTATTATCATAAAAATATTTTTGTTTTTGTATTTTAAGTATAATATAAAATGCGATTGGTGCTTTATATAAAAAATTTTATTTTATAATTAGAACTTGAGAAACATTTCTCTAAGAAAAACAATTTGTTCAATAATTTTCATCATATTGAGTGCATCATATCATTATTATGCGATTGTTTGTAAAATTCTATTTATCAAATATTGTTGATTAACTATTAAACCACCGATTAATAGTTGGTGATTTTGCGAAGTGGAAAAGCAAAGAACATGGGAATATTCTATAAATTTATGATTTTTGTTTACAAACAATACAAAAAACAATATTTTGGATCAAAAATGATATAGTTTTTCCATCAGACTTTGCAACATGTTTGGAAGTATTTTGAGCAAGAAATAGTATATTGTATATATTCTAAGTTGATAAGTCTTTTGAGCTATGAAAGGAAATGTAATATAAGCCATAGATAATTAGATACATTGAAATGATTTAACTTTTAATGATTATCGAAAGTATATTTCAGTAGAAAAACCTAATACTTGTAATGAATTGATAGAAAAAATCAAAGAGGCTGCTAATATTATCAATAACAATCTTGCTAATATGCAGTGGATGAGATCTATAAATGTTTATTTGTGTGTATATTAGAGATAAAAGGTGACGATTTTGAATAATTTGTATAAACCAGTTTGAACCAGTAAAAATAATTATTAAAAGTTAAGTAATTTCAGTATATTTGATTGCTTATGGCATTACATTTCCTTTCATATCATAATTTAAATTTAAAAGATAAAATTATTCTTCTAAATTCAGCTCTCAGAGAACTAATTGTAAATTGAAAATAGAGAAATAATTTTTTAATAAAAATGGAATATTTTTTGATATATTAGTAAAAAATGTTTCAATTAACAAAAATTTGCAGAAATATTTAAAAAAATACAATATTATTTATACAGTATTAAAATTTGTAATCTATAAACCCCTATATTTGTTTGAAAAGTAGTTGTACAGCTTTTTGCTTAGGCTCATTTTAAAAAACAAAATCTCTATTTTCAGAATTCACCTTCAAATTCTTCGCTTGTAAAATTTCTATATCATGTAACAGGTGAAAAAATGAATATATTTTTTCTTCTCGAAAATTTTGTAACTTCAAAGGACATTAGAAAATTTTCAAGAATGAATCCTCCATAGATTTGAAGATTGGGGTTTCTCTTTTACAATAATCTTTCAAAAGTTAGTGTACTATTTTTTTACCATTTTATATTTTTAAATGAAAAGTACGCTACTGACGTTAGAATAATCTAAAATACACCATGAGGAGTTTATACGATCGGATTTGCATTTCATTTGTATATGTTTAGTGTATGTTTAGTGAATCTTGTATGTGTGTGTATGTACATATATGTGTGTTAGTAATCAGTGCGTTAGTAATCTATCAATGAGTATTATCTCTTTGTTGTCATAACTTTGACTCTCTTATATTGATACAATATCATATTGTGCACTCGTTGAAAGATGCTGTTTTGAAATCGCTGAACTGCATCTTCCAATACATTCAGTATTACAGAATCACTAACTTCGATATAATTTATCAATTACTTTATGTAAAAATTTGTTATTATTATAGAAAAATTTGTTTTTACGGCAAATATTGGCGTAATATATAGTTAAAGTAGAGCGAAATAAGTAGGATTTTATTGTATAAGAAAAAATTATTCATAGTATTGGACAATTCTACAACGTATTTAAGAACTACCGAATTCGTTCATTTCTTAAATAATTAATTTGAAATTTAATTGAAAATATATATTTCATAATCATAGAGTGACAAATTTTATTGTTTGTAGTTTCATAACACATAACTAGTTAAATTATTAAAAAATCAATTCACACAAAAATCAATTCACACAAGTAACGCAGATATTGCTTCATTGAAGCAGTTTTAAGGATAAGCAAGGATAAAAGTTTATATCAACATATTTAGATGAATTTGTCACGAAACTAACTATACACCTATATCAATGAAAACATAATTTCATTGAAAAAAATTGCCTTGAAATTTCAAAAGCATATTTATCTAAATAAGATTTGTAACTATCGCAGGTAATAAAGTAAATTTTGAAATATTTTCTTCAATTACGAATAGTTTAAAATGGAAGACAATAGTAATGTAGTTCACTTAAAATAAGATATAAACCTACAAACTGCGAGAATTACAAATTACTTTCCTGTACATTAAAATATTTTAAATTTCTTTTAAGGAAATTTAATTAGCTAAAGGTACTAATTCAGCAAAGAACAGTATTCATATTAATAATAAATTTATTTATTTCATTGTTACATTCTCTCTATTTTAATTCTCAAAAAATGGTTTTTTTAATATAGTTCCTGAAATATTAATATTTATGAATTAAATTTGATCACTCTGTATTTTAGATACTTATTACAACATATATTTAAATGTTTAAACATTTAATCATAAATTAATAATTTAATTTCAGGTACAAATTTCTAGAAAAGATGGGAGGTCATGGCCATGGTCATGAACCAGGATTGAAAATACCAAGCCCCGATATATATAAAGTAGAAGATGTGCCAGAACTTAAAATGGTTCAAGAAAAACTAGCTAAACTTGGGTTGAAAGACCCTTGGTTAAGAAATGAAGTTTGGCGTTATACAGCATTGTCTGGTACACATACTGTACGAGTAATTAAAGGACTTACTAGGGGTATGGTACTTGGGTTTGCAGCATTTTTAGTAACGTTGGGTGTAGAACATACTTTTGGGATTACTTACAAAGGAGAACATCATGGTGATGGTGACCATCATTAATGTTGCATAAAAACATATTTAGTACATATAAGAAAATTAAATAGCGTTATTAATATTATATGTACTATAGCTTTAGAAATAAATTATCATTTGAGTTACAAATGTGTTTTTGAAGTAATTAATTCTTTTACTACTTTTAATAAATATACAATGTTCTTATTTATAGTATCTTGTATATAAAAATATTTTTATCTATCTATTACACATGACATGTTGCAATTTTTCGTCCATGCAAATTGTATAAATGATAATTATTATATATTAATATAAATCTATCAAATTATCACACAATTTTTAAAATTATACTGCAAGTATGAATTACATAAAATATAACTTATCTAATAATGTATGCTTATTTAAATTTCTTTTTCCATTTTGTTTTACTATTACAGTTAGCAGCATTGATATTAACACTGTAATTATAATAGCTAATGTACAATCGTTACACAGCACAATAATGAAAGTAAATATTGAAATTTCAAATGTTGCAAATAACCACTCATTTCCATATAATAATGTTTGATTGAAAGAATAATTATTATCTGCAAAAGAATGATATATGTAAATTATAATTAAAGTTATTTTCTTTTTTCTCTTAAAAAGACATTACCAATATAGAAAATTGATTTCTCTTTATTACGAGAAAGTATAATATTAAATACTTTTTCAAAGAAATGTTGTTCTTTAATGGCATAGTCTTCGTCTGTTATGCAATGATCTATATATTTATATAAGTATTCTTTTATTTTCAATTGACTATTAAAAACATATTCCCAATTTATCGTAGAAGAATAGTAAGTTTTTATAAAATTATTTCGTTCCTAAGAGAAAATAAGAAAATATCAATTCATAAAATAAATTTTTAAAATATCAAAATTATTTTATACGTACGATCTTCATCAGTTCTAAACTTTTGTTAAAACTAACTCTGAAACTTTCTGTTAAGTATAAAATAAAAGTTTGTTGAGTTGTTCCTGGTATAAGACCTTTATGTGCGCATAAATTACTTTTCTCCATTTGAAATCCATTAATTAAAGTTGGTAAGTCTGTGTCTGCAAATCCATGCACTGATCTGTTGTAAAATATTGAAAATATTTACAAGCATTTTTTTTCAACCATTTTATTTTTTATGTAATGTAATCATATATATTACCTTCCATGAATATAAAAACCATAATAATTAAATGGTAAAATAAATAAACTGATATTTGCAATTGAACATAGATTTATAAATTCTTGCATTTTATTTGTGACACATTGTTCATAGAATATAACGAACACTAACCACTGCATACAATAAGTTAAAATATATATCAAGACACATATTGTGAAATATAAAATAAAATTATAATCCTCAGAAAATGTATATATTCCAAAAATCCATGGATACAGTCGTATAATCTATTTAAAATGTATAATTTAGTTCTAATTATTCAATTTCTTTTTTTTTTTTACTGTTTTATAAAAAATATACATAAAAATTTACCTGGAAAATACATAAAACTGCAAGTAATTGTATCTTTATATTTATTTTTCTTTTCGTTTGAAGATTTAACCATTGACTTGCGATAAAGCATGTCCTCCATATACTAATAGGTGCATTATCAAATTTACTATTCTTATTTATTATTTGGGCAGACATTTTTGATATTGAATTTGTAGTTGAAATATTAGTTTTCTCTTTGTTATTCAGATATTTATTGAAGTTTTTAGAATTATTATACTTATTTAACTCACACGCAATTTTTTTGCGTTTAGCTGTTATTATTTCTGATGACATTTGAAACTGTTTAAATTTACTTCTTGAAAGTTTATCAATATAAAATTCATTTATAGACATATATGGAAGATCATGTTTACATTGATTGTATGTTGTTTTTGGTTGTTCCCAATCAATAAAGAATATATCAATATTCCAATATTGACAAATAAATCCAAACATTTCTATAAGCTAAATTGAAAATTAATAAGATTGAAATAATTAAACTAATTAAATGCAATTAATTATATACTCATATTTTATGTTTAAAGACTTACTTTAGAAAAGAATGCTGTTGCAGTGAATATTTTTATTACTTTTTCATTGATATCTTCAGAAAAAAGGATATATGGTATTGTTTCTTCTTTATAAAATGTAAATAGATATAAGCATAAAATAACCAAACATAAAATAATTATGCTTCCTATGGTATTCATAGTATAAATAAAAAACCAAATAAATACAAATATATTAATAAATGAAGTATGGTGACGTTTACTGTAGTTCCATGTTTTTATTCCAGATAAAATTAAAATTAATCCTGATAAAATCCCAATAATTATCTAGGAACATATAGTATGTATATAAAATATATTTCTTTATTATTTTCTTTTTATTATTATTTTATATTTTTACCATAAAATATGAATCAATATTGTCATCTTTTAGAGTAAATTTAATTTTGTAATCTAACGTAACTTCTGTAACTTTATCAATCTGTTCATATGTTAATTCAGCATATTCAATAATTAACAAAGGAGGAAATATTTTATTTTTATCCTTTGTATTTTGAATATTAATTCTGTAAAAATTATTATAATATAAATTTGTTAATTTGGTACATAATTTGTTTAATACAATCAAACAGACAATAAAAACCAATTAAAGAACTCACATTATGTTTAGAGATTTCATATAACGTAACACAGATAACTCATCATCCTTGTTATTTGTGAAATTTGATAATCTTTTAAAACCACTGACATTATCGACAAAAAAAAATTTGCGAACTAACTGCCAATCTAATTCATTATTGTTCTATAAAATAATTAAAATTATATATTTTATATTTTAAAGCATTTTTATAAAATAACATTTGAAGCACTAGTTAAAATTTTACGCAAATATTTATATTTAAATTTATTAATTATTTCATAATTGATATTCTTACCTGATTTATATTTTTAATGAGTACAGGTAATGCATACATTAAACTAATATTGTTTTCTGTAAATGTTAAATAAGGAGACATAAATTCTATTTTTGTTTGAGCTAAATTTTTAACTGTAATTTTACATTTTTTTTCAAAATTAATACCAAAATTAACATGTTCCAACAAATTACATGGAATATTAGGTGTACCAATTGATTTAAAATATCCATGTAAAGAAAATGTTGTAACTGTAAAATTTAATATATTATCCTAAAAAAATTAATAATTTATATTACCAAATATTCTTCTATATTTAAATAAATTATTATAAATACATATATGTTACATACGTTATTATTCTTCATCAAGCTATAATTTTGTGTAATTTGTTTACTGTTTAATACAGTTTTAGTGTCATTTTTATTATAAAATAACCATATAGGTGATTTTTGTTTTTGCATAAAGAACTTACAAGCAATATCATTAGCATAAATGCTCAAGACACATATATTTGATAAATGTTCACATGCCAATTTATCTTTTTTCTAAAAATATGTGTATATCATTATTATCTCTTTACTCTTATATCTTTATTCATATATTCTCATATTTTTGTTTACTCTCTTACCTTACAAAAATATATAGCAGTTTGAAGTTCATTTCTAAAATAATAACTATCTATGTTTTTATTCTTAAACTTCACTTGAAATGCAGTTTTTGGATTCTCTTTATCAAAATAAATATTTTTGTGCAAACAATAATTCTGTATTTGTATATAATGGTACTTTGTTAAATATATATCGTTTTCATAATAATTATATTCAAAATTTTTACAAGGTAAGCATTTAGATCCATCCAAAAATGGATAAGTATTATTAGGACATGGAATGCAATACATAGCATCTAGTAAAGTTCCATCTAAACTTCTATCTACTATAAAATGATTTGAATATGATTTAAAATAATATACATAATATGTCATAAATTAACGTTTTAATTATTACCTTGTATTTCATTAGAGGCACATTTACACAATGTATTGTTACATGGTACACAATCGTTTCCATCTGAAGTTACTGTAGTGTTAATACCACAGAATACACATACAGGATAACCATTTTTGAAATCAATTTTTTTACTAAAGTCATCACATATACATCGTAATCCTATAGATGCAATGATTTAAGTATTTGTATATAACATTAGAAAAATTAATTTTATACTTACGATCGACAGATGGTTTTAAATTTTTATCAGGATCACACAATATGCAAGAAAGCGATATGGTATCAAAATATTCATTATTTTTACATTTCGATGGTTGAGAAAATTCAAATAATTCTTTGCCTAGAATAATTTGAATAAAATTTACTGAATAAATTAACAAATAGAAAAAGACATTATTTCTTATAAAGCAGCACATTTTGTATTCATACGATATTTCTATTTGTGTATGGTTTTCGTCTCTATGGTGACCAGTCATGAAAGTTTGTATACAAGTAATATTTGAGTTAAGAAAATGCACATTTGCATATTAGATGCAAGCATATTTTGTATTTGCATATGATTTTCGTTTCTATGATAATTAGCCATAAAAATTTATATTCAAATTAAGAAAATCTACAATAATATAAAATATTGAAAATATTAACATACACTGCTATTCAAAGATTATATATATATATATATATATATATATATATATATATATATATTCATGAAGTTTATATATGATATATGATATATATTATTATTATTGAACGATATTTATCACGAATACGACATTTTTTTATGAATATTTGTATGTATATAATGTATTATAATAATATTAAATTGAACAATTAAATTATTCAAAACTCTTAAATAAATAAATATTTATTTGGTGCATTTAATATTGCCAAAAAGTTAAATGACAATTGTATAGCATCTGCTATCAAATACGAATCATTAATTTGCGGATATTTCAGCATGTGCTTCTTTTATAATTATATTAGCAAGATTGTTATTGATGGCAGTTTTTAACAGCAGTTTTTCTGATTTTTGCTATTAATTTGTTTATGTTTTTCCAATATATCTTCATCCAATATATCTTCACCATCCAATATATCTTCAATTTTATGCAACACCATACAAAAAAAATTACATGCAAATTTCAATTATAGAAATAATACCATTATATTGATTAGTATTATCACCATTTTATTGATTTTTATTAGAAATATCAGCTAAGAAAATATTGAGATGTCTTCAATGTCTTGAATTTTTGTTCTTTAACTCTAATATTTGATATTCAATAAAACGATGAAAAAACATCGTACAAGGTTTAAGGGGAGATTTCAATCTTCAAAATAATAGTCAATTTAGTTATGAAAAAAAATTTTAGTTTTTTTAACATTTTTACACATGTTTGAATTTTTACAATTCTCAAGAAAGAAGTATCCACCCGTTATATGATATAAAGTCATCCGTGAAGAAAACAAACTTACGACTGTCAAAATAGAAGCTTCGTGTTTTAAAATAAGACAATCTATTTTTTATATCAACTTATATTTAAATTATCAACAATTTTTTATTGTCGGTACAATTATGTTCTTTGCTCCACTTCATCACAGAAAAAAATATCACTAATTCCAACATTAAAAGAAGAGTAATGTTATTTAGTGCTTGACATATATGATAATTTATATGATAATTTTGGATAAATAATTCATAATAAACATTACTTTTGTGAATGTAGCTCGTGATTTATAGTAACTAAACCAGGATACGATGTCAATGCTTTTATTTCAACATAACGTTATATTGATCAATACGTATTTAAGCTTTTAATAGCTGTAAATTTATATATAAACAGAACTTAGAATAACGGCCATACAATGCAAAGTATATATTCTTACATTCAATTATATCAGAAACAAAAGAACGAAGTTGCAAAACAACAGATTACTTCACAAGGATATAATAAGTATGAAATATCAAAATATGAAATATGAAAATTGAATATGAAACATATAAAACAAGTTCAAAGATATAAAACAATTAGAAAAAAACAGAATTATTTATTTAAGTGTGTGTGTATGTGTGTGCATGTTTGCATCCTTGAACAAATATTGAATATAATATTAATATGATGGTGTTAAATAAAAGTGAGAAAACGTTGATGACAAGATCATCATTTTCATCTCATCTTTTAAGAAAAAAGGCGAATAGAAAATATAGTACAATGTAGTATTCATTTTTAATGTATTTTAAAATAATAGGAAAAGAAACTATCATTTTCTTAAATGATTTAAGAAAAAGAAAAAGAAAATTAATAACACAGAAAATTACTGAATGATAGTGAATATAATTTGACATTTATCGTTTAAAGTTTCCTATGCCTTTATATATTCAGGGTTATAGATAATCATCTACACTATAAACATTTTAATATACTTATACTGTAACTTCCATTGCGTGTAACAGAATTTTCTTCACTTTGAGCTTTAAATTTTAAACAAATGAATTCGTACGAGGACAAAGATCGTTCGATACAGAGTCGTAAAATTGGCTAATGATTAGTAAATTGATCATTGTCTTGCGTGATGATAATGATTACAGTAGTTCAGGTGCCAAGAATCCACCTCTCTTCCCTCTATCCTCTCTTGAAGTCGTTACTTTGTCGTTGTCTTAGGGAGAGGGGCACTCTTCTTTTACTTAAGGGGAAGATCGGTGGGAAGGCGAGGATAATCTTATAAGCTAAAATAAAAGCGAAACAAAGCAAAGTCAGCGGGAGTATTTTTTTTCAGTCTGAAGAAGTGTCTAGTCGAGTGGCTATCTCTTCACAGGTATTGTCTCTTCGGATATTGTAACACTTGTTATTGTCGATATTATTACACTTAATAACTGAGATCATAAGTGAAGCAGTGAATAATTTATTGTGGGGGTTGTCCAAAAAGTGAAGAAGTCAACTAGAAAAATATAAGAAGAAATATAAGAAACATGGCATTTTTTTTTCAAGTGATACTGTCGTGATATTATCGAATGAATATTTTTAATGAATTCGAGCTTTAATATTAAAATAAAATTGACTGACAGACTGAATAATAACTAATAGCTTAGTGAAATATTGCTAGTTTAATAAAATTATAAAAACAAACTTACAAAAAGTTGAGTAATAGAATTTTTAACACACACTAATATTGGCCAGTTTTATTTGTAAGGTTCATATGTTACTAGTGAATAATTAGTATTATGGATTATCAAAAACTTGAATTTGGTTTTCTCTTACATGTATAATTATGATATAATACATATGGAAATTATATGATTGATGCAATTAGATTGTCGAATGTATAGAAATAAAGCGTTCTGTCATAATAAATAGGAATTGATGTCACAATCAAACAGTTTATTGTACTTTAAAGTGACCCGTTTTCATTCGTTAAATATATCTCATTAGCTAAATATATCAATCAAGAGAACTAGTGACGTCTGCTTAAAGATCAATAAGTATTAAAAATGTGTAAATGAATCTTTGAAACGAATATCATTTTACAAACTATCAATATTAGTCAGTCATACATTATGAATATTAATATGTTTATTAATATTTGATAAAATATATACTTGATAGTTCTTCTTTTAAAAATATCAAATCATTTTGATTATTTATTTATATACAACTACCTATCTAGCTACATGTATATGATTATATCTTATCGTAAATAAAAAAATAGAAAAAAAGAGCAAAAGATTTAGAAAAGAAATAGAGTAAAATTTTATGTTTTATTTCAGGCCCAGTTTACTTTTGATAGACGTGAGAAAATATGTGGGACGATGAACCAGCAGCATGGGATATTGAAGAAACCCCCGATGAACAACCTGCCGAAGGAGCTGCAGAAGGAGCTGCCGAAGGTGGTGAAGGTGGGCAAGCGCCTCAAGAAAAGCCAAAAATAGTATTACTAAAACTTGAACCACCGCACTATAATCACCATTGGGTTCGCCCTCTTTTCCTTAATTATAACTACCTTTATGAATACAGGTAAGGATTTTTAACATTTTTTTAAAATTATGGATAATTTTTATTAAATTATTCTTAAAATAATAATGATAGTAATAATAATATTTAATCATTTGAATATATTTAAAGTTCTTCTTACAAGTCTTAAAATATATATTTTTTTTAAATATTTTTTTAATATTTAATATTTCTCCCGTTTAAAATCAATAATTATCAATAATTTTTTAATTACCTTAAACATAAAATAAATTTTCATGAAGGATTTAAAGTTGACAAGTTTTAGTCGCATAAAAATTAAAAAGTGTCAATGATGACTATGACATTATCATATAATGTTATCACATTGTAGTATCATTTCATTATTATATTATATTAGTATATAATTAATATTATATACAATATTATATTATATTAGTATTATATTAATGATGATTATAACATATATGGTCATAAAAATAGCTACCTTTCTCCTTGTACAATTGAAGAAATTGCAATAATGATGAAGCATCTCCAGTGTTTAATCTTCAAATTTTTATATTTTAATCTTCAGCCAGTTTAGCAAACAAAAGGAATTTATAACGTTTTAGAAATATATTTAACATAAAGCTGAATTACAAAATGCATACAGCTATGTAAAATATTATTTTAATGTTTTACAATTTGTTTATATTAGTTCACTTTAATCATCAGGATTTATGATAAATATATAAATATATAAAATAGAGAATATTTTTTTACACGGATATTTATTATTTTATTAATTTTCTTTTATTGTAATTTTATTGTAATTGGTAAAAGATATTTTATAAGACTTACAAAGTGTTCTAATGTCCTATTACAAAACTTTCGGTTCCTTCTTTTTTCCAGAAAAAACTATTACGACGATGTTATTGATTATTTGAATCAAAGGCAGAAAGGTATATTCCGAGAGCCTCCTAGAGCACAAGAATGGGCAGAGCGAACAATGAGAACTTATGATCAGAAGAATACCGACAAGAGTTTCAAACGATCTGCAGATATGAAATATATAATTAATATGAGACACGATCCTAGACATTATAGTTATCATACTCGAGCATATTATAGTTTAAAGTATCAGAAAATTTTGTAAATTTATTTTTTGATAATATCAATGACATTATTAATGATATATCAACAGAATCATATGTGGCATAGATGTAAAATACATTACAGTCGTTTTAATCTATATGTAACTTATAGCTCTAAATTTTTAATAATACTAATTATTTATCCCAACTGCATGTCTACTTGTTGTACATACATATTTTATAAATTTTGTGCATTGAGTATTTTCTAAATGAATCTCCATATTATAAGAACAAAGTTCTCTAAGAAGAGTACTCAAGAGTACTCAAAGAAGATATTCTTCAATTAACAAGATTCATAATTTATATATTCAATTTTACAGAAAATTAATTTCAATTTCAAATTAAAATTGAAGCAAAAAAGAATTGTATGAAGATTTTATTGTTGAGTGTATGGACTGTATTGTAAACTTTGTAGAAAAAGTATAATTTTTGTCTATATGAAATAAAACCTCTTTCATTTTTCTTTTATATTAGCCTGTTTCATAGATCAAAACTGGCTCGTATCCCTCCTTATGGCGAACCATAGGGGAAGTATCCTCTCTATTTTATTCCGTCATTTCTTTTTTCTCTTTTTTTCACCTTTCTTGCTTCTTGTAGCAAAAATTAAGAATACCTTCACATCGACTTTTTTAACTAAAATGTGATAAAGAAAAAAATATAATGACAATTAATTGTTGAGAGCCCGGTCTAGTCGTGAATTATGGAAAACTGAATTATGAAAAAGAGATTATAGAAAAGTATTTTTCTATAAATTGACAAAGTTAAAAAATTACACTAGGTATATGTAATAATGAATCAATGAATAAAATTTTCACAATTGGACAAAGATTGTATCTGCAAAATTTTTGCAATATCTCGGAAATCACGATTTTTGAGTTGCATTATTTTCCTCGTAAGGATGCGATATTTCTTCGAAAGGCTGAAGTACCGATGTACTGCTTTATACAAAAAATGTACTTAAAAAGAAAAAGAAGCAATTGAAGTTTTATTACTACTGTGGCAAACTGACAAGTTTGATTTCTCTTTCTCAAACACTCGAGAAATCTATCATTTACATTTTAAGTCAAGAACTTTAATTTTCTTAGAAAAGGAATTTCCCTATATGTTTATTTCTTTGTATACTTGAGCGTTTTATTTTCTGTTTTATGGAGTATATTTTACGATATTTACTAAAATCACAACTCATAGAAGAAAATATTTTCTTCACGTGTTTTATTTAAATAGCACATATTAAATAATATGGGTACATTTTGATGACGTCATTATCATACAATAATATATATGTAACTTAAAATGTTTACTGGATTGTTTTCTTTAAAATGAGACAGTTTTCTTTTTATTTGAGAATTTCCTCTTCAGCGGTAGCAACGCAATGGTGTTTAATGGATTTGCAATTTCATTTGGTTCTATTATCGAGTTAATTTTGTCTCGCTTTGATTTTATTGGCTGTGGCATACACGACTCTATATCTACGTTAGGAACTTTTATGAATTTTATAGTTTTCGGGACTGGTTTCTCCGGCAGGCTTTCTATATTGGGGACTTTCTTTAATGTTACATCGTCATTGTTCTCTGAATTGTCAAATTTTGTTGCGTGTCGTTGAAAAGCAATGTCCGCTTGACCAAGGGTATTCCTGGCTTTCTCAATCTCGGCATTTAAGTCAATTACATCGAACAAACGATCCTGCAAAGATAAAATATATATTATTATTTGACTTGTAACATCAATTCTGTACTCTTATTAACAATCTAAACTCGCCAATTTGGATTCTGGTGTGTGCGTAAAATGATCCAAGGCAAAAATAATCGATTCATATCCAATTGCTCTTCAAGGATATGAAGTTAAAAAGGTTTTTTCTTTCTCTATTTTTTAATTTCTTTTTACGTTACTTTATTCATATGCATGTAGAAACTTTTCTGTATACATAATCTACGATAGCAAAATATATATACATATACCATTGAATTCAAAAGAAAATACCAGATATTTTTAATTATTATGAAATTTTTAAAATGATCAAGAATGAGGTAGAAAAAATTTTAAAAATGGAAACGAACTTTTTTCAAAATTTTGTTGAAGCAACTTGTTCTAATGTTCTACCATTAAATTTTCATTTGAAATATATTTTTCCATCTTATTGTTTTAGAAATTTTAAGCGAAAAAGTGGGAACGCACATGCTACTCCACTTCAGTAGCAGTTTTCGCATCTTTAAAGGTAATATATGTTTAAAAGGTAATATATGTTAGATGAGATTATTTCTGTCTTGGACCACTTTATGTACTCAGACCACTTTGGAAATATAAAATTTCCAAATCTCGCTTAATCCAAAGATCTGTAACCCATAATATATATTTATGCATATTGTATGTGTGTATGATACCTGCATATCCCTTCGTTTACGTCTCAAGTCAGCAAGATCATCTGCGAAAGCAGCAGCAGCTCGTTCTTTGTAACGTCGCTGAGCAACAACAAAATCATCTTCAAAATCGTCTTCGATTCCCCGGTCATACATATAATCCAAATCATCAAGGAAGTCATTGCGATATCCCAATGAATTGTGAGAACCTAAAGTATTAAATTTAATATTAAATTAAACTTGACAAATGACAACTTGACAAACAACTTATTTTATGACTAATTTATAGTTAAATAGCACATGTAGTATACAGTAGTAAATAATATACAATAGTAAAAAATTGTGAAGATAGTAAAATATTATGATAGTATATAATAGTAATTAAGTATTAAGTATATTAAGTAAATAATAATGGTATTGCTTAATAGTATATAATAGTAATTAAGTATTAAATAATTAAGTGTATAATAGTAATTAAGTATAGTATTAAAATATCATATAATAGTAAAAAATTGTGAAAATAGTATTTCAAACAACTGAAGTTGAAAAATATTTCATGGAGTTTGGATTGTCTATTTAGAAAGAAAGCAAGAAAGCAAGATGATTGAATGCCTTTTTTAGCATCTAAATGCTATCACTACCTTTTTTATTTAATATTAATTATAATTTCACACTTGTATTCTTCTTTCATCTTGAAGTACAAAGCCTCCATTCTGATAGTCCTGAGTTCGTTTTCTTCAAAGATGATTTTACATTATGCAGCAGGTGAAAAAGTGAGGATATCTTCTTGAAAATTGTAAACGTTCAAAAATTTGTAAAATATTGGGAAAATTCTTTTCGAGACTAGATTTATCTAATTATTTTGAATATTGAAGTCTCGATTACAGGGAGCTTCGAACGCTTAGAATTAAATAACGAAATGGGATTTTTTTAATTTTTTGTTTAACAATAAAGAGGAGATTTCAATCTTCAAGATGGTGAATCTAATTTAAAAAATTTCTTTTCACATTTTTAAAGACGTTTGAACTTTTACGATTTTCGAGAATAAAAGTATTCCTACTTTTCTCAATCACATGATCTAAAATTGGTTTTGAAAAAAAAGAATTCAGAATTTTCTATTAAGGTAGAAACTTTATGCTTTAATGTAAGATCGAGCAGATCATTATATGATTCCTTTTCACGAAATTATGATAGTTTTGTTATCGATTTTTTCATCGTTATTGCTTCAGTTATGCTTTTCACTCTAAGTATGCACATTTCAATACAATGTAATAATATTTTCTTTAGTCTATTCAGCACTATTAGTTTTCTTTTACTTTCTTTTACAATTTTTCTTTCCTTTTCTATAATATTATTTCTCATGGAACTATTCGTAAGAAAAATTTACACATAGCGAAATAAATTTACGGAGATCCCATGATTTAAAATAAGATAATAATAACAACATCTATGTTGCAGTTGACTAATTTCGACTAGACAGAAATGAACAACTGGCATTGTTAAATAATTTCAATATAGATACTTCAGAATAGAGTATAGAGACTCATTCGAATATTTAGTTCGAATCAAAGCTATTATACACGATAGATAAAGCGTATAATTATTTAAATAACTAACTTCGATCAATTTTCATCAAATATTAAGTTTGTAATATATATATATATTACAAATATATATATATACATATATATATATGTAATAAATATATATATATTTCATAGTTGTCAGACTAATTTTCAATACTAACCGCGAATATCAGTAGAATCGTGTTTGCGACATGTTCGTGACAGTTTTGACATTTATTTTTGTGGTTAGAAACTTTTGAGAGTAATTCTATCATTGTCCGATCATGTTCCAAGGACCGCAACTCTTTTTATAAATCGAAATGATGTTGTAAAAATGAAGAAAACTTAAGTTAAGGATAATTAAATTGAAAATTTACGATTATACGTGACAGAGAACTCTCCTGATACTCGTGGGAAAAAATTGAAACGGGAAACATTTATATCAAAAAGGGAACATTTTTTTGAATGGGTAGTCACACAACATGCAAGCAAGCTATGTGTTTAAGACACATTGGAACACAGTGGAATTTATTTACAAACAAGAAAGGGCGAAGATACATACAGTAACGTTAAGACAATATCTCTCTTTTTAAATCTTGATGATCCCGATGACGATAAGAGGACGAAATAAAACGAATTCTTTGTTTAATTTTACATACATAAATACTGTGCACCTTTATTTTACATAGAATTTGCGAAAAATATTAAATATCCAAAATAAGTTTCGTTTATTCCAACTCTGATTAGATCAATTGAAACTATACATGTCTCAATATTCATCGTTCGTTTTATTTAAAAAAAAAAGCATTAAAATGATTAATAAGTTGTGGAACAATTATTCAAAAAAGACGAAAAGATGAATATTCACATACAATTAGTAAAAGAATATTGAATTTTCAAGATTCATCTTCCGCCAGTGTATGATCATTTTAACTAACAAAATTTTATTGAAAATATGATTTCCTGATTCTCAATTACAACAAATAGGAAGTAATTGACAACTTGTCCTTCATCTTTTTAAAAATTACAGAAACATAAAACATCGAAATAATATCCAATAAAATTATATAATCTTTTTTCAATAATACTGCAGTAAAGTACAAATATGTAAAGTAAATTATATCTTCGCGTACTCACTGTTGTTGCATGCGTGCGTATGTATGTATGTGTGCACTTGTATTACGCGCATGTATCGATTTCAATCCTACAAAAAAAAATATATATATATATTATACAATTATAATTATATAATACATTTATAATTACATATAAGATAATATATATATATATATA
>CAJDYZ010003619.1:41055-51636 GCA_903986555.1 Heterotrigona itama
ATGTATACATTTTTGGGTATAAAATAAACGATAATTTAATTGGAATTTTCATGACACTGCTAATGTATTTCTACTACATGAATAATTTTATACAAATGTTTTATGAATTATTCGCTTAAAATGTGAGTGTATTGAAATTTCTTCATCTTGGCTGCATCTACATACTGCCAATTTAAATGTTGAAACGACTGAACGTCAAACATACATCGTCAACGTTCAAACATACATACATACGTACTGTAGGATCATCAGGAACAAATGACAGACAATCGATTAGAAAGTAAATGGTAAATAATGGCGGGGAGGGGGGTCACTCATGTCTTTGGGATAACGCGCGATATGTACTGTACACGTATGTACTTTTAATGAAACGAAGCACGAATTCCAATTACATACAAATGTGTGAATCTTTGTGACGTTTAGAGGACGTGTTTCTCGGAGCGTTCGCGTATGGTGACTTTCTTGCTAACGATTGCAGCCGACTGTTGCTCCTGAAGATTCTCCGTATCGGATATATTCTCGTTGATCAACGCTCTGAGAGCAGCTGCCCTGCGCTCTCTCTTTGCCTGCCTCTCCGCGAGCTCCTCCATTTCAGACTCGAGGTCGTTCAAACGAGCTTTCGTTTGCTTGGCCCTTGTCGCGGCAGCATTGGCAAGGCTGTCGTCCTCGTTGATCAGTTTCGACCATTTCATAAGCGCTGGCTTGCTGCTCTCTTCCAACCGGTCGATCTCGTCGAACAGCCTCGAACGCCTCTTGAACGTAGTTTCAGCCTCCTCGCTGATCGACTTTATGTCCTGCAGATTTCGCCTCGAGCTGAGAATATTGTCGGCTAGTTGGTCCTGCTCTTGACGCAGGCGTCTCGACTTTCCCAACGCGACGTCCACCTCGTCCTCCAAGCCGATCGAAGCTAGCTTCGCTTTCAGATGTTGCGTCGTCGCTGCCACGTCGTTGGCAAAATTCTCAGCGAATTGACGTCGGCTCCGCTGGCCACGGCTGTCGTAGACGACATCCTCGTCTTCGGGGAACAAGTTGTTGGTAGCCAAAGAAGGTAGTGGTAGTGGGGTACGAACGGAAGGATCTAATTCAGGGTCAAGGTCACGTCCAAGGGGAGTGTTGCGAGGACCAGAGAGGTCATGAACGCCTGTAAAAACCGATATCTCAACATATGTACACTATCAGGGATACACACATATACATATATACATACATATATATATATACGTAGTATGTATTACATTTAATTAATGGTATTAATTATACGTGTCATTCAGATCGAAATTCCTGCCTTTAAAATGTTATTATTTTATCGCGACAAAGCTACTTGCAGACTGTATTATATTCTTTAAATAATCGTAAATTATCAATTTAATCACAATCAGATTCAATTACATTTACAATTTATCGATCGTTCATTTTTATTTTCTATTCTGATAAATCCTCTGCAATTTGTCCTCTATTTTGATCAAATAAGAATCATTCAGAAGTGAATAAATAAGCATAGTCCATGTTTCCAATAGGATAATTATTTTTTCCAAATACATACACTCAAATGAAAAAGGTATATATTTCACTGGATAATTAAATTCAATATTTATTCGGAGAGAAAGAGATATAAGTATATTTTATTTCATTTTTTTGTTCTCAAGTTCAATGTTGATTTCTCGCATTTATTAAGTCAGCATGAAAAAAAGCAAAGTAAAAGAATAAATACAAATGAATTTCAATGACGTACAATTATAAATACATTGGGCAATCAAAGCATTAATACCAATGCTACGTTTTCATTGTCGGTAATAGTGGTGTCGCTTTTAAAAATTATCGACTTTCGAGTAGCTCCTTTAAAACAAAACTGAAAATGTAGTGCAACTGTAAGTAACAAACATATGTATTAGCTTGCTTCCGTGTAGTTTCATACAACGTTATTACATTTCTGCAACAGGGATTATAGTTGAACTAAACTAGTGATAATGTACCTTATCTTTACTTTACAATATACAAAAGAGCACGCAAGTAATAAGAATTACTTTATTTACTTTATTCGTGATACGAATGAATGATTCTAAACTACGTATATCTATTTCACGAAAAACTAATTTCACTTTTGCACTTTTGCACGGAGAAATGACGTTTAAACATATAATAATAGAAGTTCGTACTACTCGTACGTGTCACAGGATAAATAATAAATCATTAGACGATACAGCTTTATGTCACGATTTTATTTTATTTTATTTTACTATTAGGGCAGATTTTCTTCCTTTTTTTTTTTACGATGATTCTCTATGGAGTAAAATTTTGTTGTGTCTGTAACAGCAGACGCGTAATATACATTCGATTCACTTCACATCGGGACTTGGATCGGACATGCCACTCATTGATTATCTATATTATCGAAAAGTAATCCAGCATTTTTCTTACTGACAATGAAAAGAGTTACCGACCACTATATCGGTAATAGTTGAGGAATAGGGGAATAAGGACAAGTTCACCCGTTAAAACCATTTTGGAAAACGACTGAAGATGTTACCGATGTCGCCGCGTCGGGCTGCGATCTCGTCAGCCAATGAGGTTCTTGGCTCGGAGAAAAGCGGCCGAGAGCTGTACTTTCGATCCAAGTGATCGACCATTGGCTTGTAATATGATTCTCCTTTGTCGTAATTACACCCATACACGCGTGTACGTGGCCTGCTAAGGATTGGCCTCGACATCTTCAAAGAGCTACTCCTTCGCTATCTGAAATTTCAACAGTTTGTCATAAATCACTGTCAACCAACGAAATTCCCTAGAAATTATTCGCAAAGGACATCTTTAAGCTTTAACACGCTCGTATGGAGGGTGTTTCGTTGGTGGCGCCACGTGGCAACGGTACATTTGATCTTTCTTCTTTACTCGCTATCCTTTTATTGGTTTGTTGATAAATACAAAGAATTTACAGTTTATAGAATCATATACTTTTTTGTAGTATAAATTCAAGCTTTGAATTTTGATCTATATTCAGTATTTGAACCGATTTTATACACTACTGTGCACGAGTAGTCGGATACCTTTAAATTATTGCAATATAAAATGCAATTCACACGAATCTCTTTAATTTCATTTTGACACATATAAGATATTAACAAAAAGTATAGTTAATGTTGTAATTAGACTAGGCTGAACAGAGTGATTTCAAGTTGAGATATTGTTTGTCAGATTAAGATGTGTTTCTAGCCACATTGGAATAGCATATACACATTTTATAAAGTATGTGCTATTTATTAGAAGTAAATATAAAATTTGAATGATGTAGTTATGTTAAACTTTGTAGAATATTTGATGAAAAATGTTTATCAATTATAATTGTAAATACAAACGTAACAAAAACATTAATCTTTTCATAGAATTGTGATGCAATTTATGCACAGTACATAGTATTTAATAGTGCATTTAGACCAATACACATTTCCATTAAATTTGTGATCATATTCATATTATTGTTAATATAATGTTAATATAATAAATGAGTACTTTGGTGAACATCCGTTCATTTTAAACATTTAATCAAGTTCAAAATTAAGAGCTTGTTTTCTAGCATATTAATTCCTATGTTAATTTAAACTGTAACCAATTGACATATTGCAGAGTATGATGTTAAACATTAAATATAATGAAATATAGTATATAATATAATATAATGTATTTAATTTATTTATTTATAGTAAATATACCTAAAATATAATATATTTAATTTATTTATTACATATATATTTAATTTATTATAAATAATTTTGACAATTAATATAGCTGTCTTATCATAGTAAAAAAAATGTTAAAAAAAATTGAAAATAAAATAGAACAAACAAAGAATGTAAATTTTATAAAATTATTATATTTGATTAAACATTTTATTCTTTGTTATAATAAAAACTTTTTAAAAAATTATTATTATTACTACTTCCATAAAAAATAAAATTACCAAGTTTGATTGTTTTGATGAGTATTAATGTTTGAATGTTAAATCATATTTGAATGCATCTCTAAAGGAAGCAATATAGCAACGTCATGAAATTTGTCACTGGTTAAAATTCATAATTTTTTAATATGTTGCAAAAATAAGTAATTAGAAGTGTAACTAGAATGGAATAAAATTTTTTTGTTTAAGGCTCCTTTTTCGAGAAAATAGACTTTATATATAATGAGTTAAAAATTGTCTTGTACACGCGTACTTGGTAAATTTTCTTGGAAATAAAACATTTTATCTAAAAGATTATATTCTAGATTTTTCATTTACTTTCTCAGATAAAATAATCTGCATGTTATTCGCTTCTATTCAGTTCAGAAATTAATTTAATTCCAGTATACTTAAAAAATTTTCTTTTCAATTCATTTTTACATATACGAATGATGCAAGACACCCTATATAATGTATAATTTGAATATTTTACTGTATATTAATTTTATTGCGATAAATTAGTATGATATGTATTACTTTTATTAATTATAACTTTACATTAATTACGAAATATTTTGATCACTATTAATGTATAACTATTTTAAAATGCAATTATTAAATATGAAATATCTATACAAGATTAATATTTTACAAGATTAATAGTTTACATACAGAATTTTAATTTTTATGTGCAATTGAAATGTCATTTCTCTTTATCTTTACACAACATTGATACAATGCTTGTATTATTCGTTCATATCTTTATCATCAAGTTAATGAAGTTAGTTTGTTATTTTAATTTTTTTGTTTAATGAAATGTGACAAACAAATTTATCGTTTTTTTATAAAAGTACAAACAAAAATGTATTTTGAAACAAATGAAATCTATTGACTTTATCAATAGAAATAATAGTTAGCAAAGCTTTTCCTATTTATTTTTTCTATTAATTTTCCTATTAATTATAATTTGAATTATGGAAAATAAAGAGTTAATATAGGATGTAAAAATAGTGAGAAGTTTGAATAGGAAACTTTTTTAAAGACTAGAAACAACGAAAATTATTTTAACAAAAATTTAGTAATAATAAAAAGTATTAAAATTATTTTAACAAAAATTTAGCAACAAAAGTATTATATGTGTATTGTATGCGCTTTGTGCCAGTGTTAAATACGGTGACATAAATATCTTTGTATTTCTACAATCTTAAATTAAAATACAATAAGCCATAAGGCAGATTGCCAAATCATGTTATTTTCACGTTATAATCTTCCAATTGGCAATGCATAACAGTATTAACTAGTTGAAACGTATCTAATTTGCCATCAAATTGAAAAACTATTTTTATCAAAGTAAACTATAATATAAAATTAGTAAGCTCAAATGAGAAACACTGCAAAAAAGAATTAGAAGCTATTCATGGCCATTTCATTGTAAGTATGACTATTTTTTAATAACTTTTTATTGGAAATAATGATAAGAAGCGAAGTACAAAATATCACAAGTTTTTACTTCTAATAATATGCTACTGATTAAGTGGAAATGTAATAGAATAATTTTTGGAAACATTTATTTACTATTGCTGTTTTTTTTATTATTTAATCTGTTTGTTTCGAAAAATCTTTAAATAAAAAATACTGGGCGTATTAAAAATTTCTTATTTAATATTACTGTAGAGTTTCTAGAATGACTAACCAGTAAATTGGAACAAGAGAGCAACTATAAGTTAGTCAAAAATAGACCATGTCTAATTTGGTGTCCGTGAACTGAACTGGCACATAGTAAGTACTCTCAAGTCCCGGACAACCGCCTCCAATTACAAAGTATAATATATATGACCCTATTGTTTTTTTCTCTCTTTTCTCTTTGTTTATTTACTTTGTTTTTTCATATACTTTTCTCCTAATCTAATCATTTCACTTTACACAACAAAAGTACATCAAAGTCAAGAAAAAAGCAATAATTTTTGTTATGAAAATTTTATCACAAGCATCATTAAATTGATAGGTGTAACTTAGGTTAAAATATTGATTTTTTTATATGGAATATTTAATTTTTATACTGAAAATATAAAAATATAATAAAAATAGACAATAGTGAAAAATTATAAAGGAAACATCGCTATAATTAGAATTTTATTTAAAATGTATGTTTTAAAAATAAAACATATTTGGTGTATTAAAATAATATCAATCTTTATCTAAAGTATCAATGTTGTAAGACAGCAATATATATAATAAATATTACATAATTAATTTATGTAGCTATAAACTTGTTTTATCGCATAGTGTTAATTTATATTTTACTCACATAAATATTTAATTAACATGGTATACAATTTTTACACTACTAATATGTTATGTGTATTTTATAATTGTTTGGAATGATGAAATCCATCGATTATTTATAATAATTATGAATAATAATTTACGAATTTTCCTTAACATTTTCAAGGATGATTTTCTTCTTTATATTTATATTCCATGCTTTTTGAAAAACTTAAAATTATGTAAAATGTGTAACAAGTTATTAATTGTTTCAGTTCAGAAATATAATATCACAGAACTTCGATATACAACGAATAAAGGTAAAAGTTTTATGAAGATCTTTACTTTTTTTACGAAATTACTATTTTTAATAATGTGAAAGATAGTATCACACAAATGGATAGAAATGTCCAGTGTCTACATTATGTCTGGTGTTTATGTGATGTTACAGAAACAATATAAACAAGTCAAAAATAGAGTTAAAATAGATTACGAGATCTTTGATGATATATTAAAATCTAGCAAAAATTATAAATATTAAATTATATAAATAGTATGTATAACATACAAAACTAAATCTTACAATTAAACTTCTTTCTAGCACGATTAGAAGACATAAAAGGTATAAGATATTATATTTAAATTTTTTTAGATTAAATATATAAATATATATTTATATTATATACTTTCAACAGTCTTTTACAATACATATTTGTATACTTTGTACAGCAACAGATAATACAGTAACTTCTATTCTTAATAAAAGTTAAAGACTTTCTGACTTTACTAATAAATTAATAATATTAAAATTTGCAGCGTGTAATAAATATTTAAATTTAGTAAGAAATTACAAAATAAGTCATGAAAAATTAATGTCATTAAATCAATTATTCAAACAGTCATTTAATTATTTTACCTATGTAATCATATTTATTTAAAAAATTTTATTTATTTAGAGACGAACATATCGTGCTTGGAATAATAATAATAAAATCAGTATTCTATCTAATTTTGCTGTAAAATATATTGAAACTATAACATATATTAAATTTTGTTTATATATGTTGTGCGTGAGTTTTAATTATGTATGTAAAGTAATTATAATCATGTGTCATAAAATAAAATTAATCTGTCAATGAAACTTTATTTCCAATTTATAATTACCAATAAAGAAATCTAAATTCAATACTTAATCAAATATTTAATACACAAAACTACTTAAATAATATTTTTAGTGTTGAAACATTCATCAAATGCAAAAAATATCAAATATTTTAGAAATGCTTATTGGAACACGATAATTATAAAAATCCTTATTATTATTTTTATCGTTATTTTTATCATCATTATTATTATTATTATTATTATTATCATTGCTAGTATTATTAGTATGATTGTTGTCATTATCATTAATACTTGTTAATTATTAATTTATTCATCATTTATATCGTTATTAACATAAATCTTAGAAAAGGCTTAATTATTTATTAAATTATGATGCATTTTCTTACGAACTTTAAAAAGTAAGTACATATATTCAGGGAATGAGAGTGCGTTCGTTAACATGTTACGTAAGAACTACCAAATTTAGCTTGCAGGCATAGTTTTAAAATAATGATATCGATTTCAAAATCAAATTTCAATTAAACCATCTTTTCACAGTTCACAACAAAGATAGTGATTTCAGATTTATTAGAGATTTTTTTAATCATTACTTATATTACACATAATGTATATAATTTACAAGCATTAATTATAATAATTAAATAACCAGATTTTAATTACAATATAAAATTGTTAAAAATATTAGAATGAAAATTGTAAACCTTTAGAAAATAATAAGTAATGAGTTCATATTAATGTAGAAATATATAGAAAACACACAACTAAATTAAATTTCTTTAGTTCTTAATTAAATTTACTTAGCACAATGTAGATGTAATAGATTCAAAAATCAAGAGCTTAATAAATCGCTAAGATAATTTAATAAACAATGATAATGCGATGACAAATGCAAATTAGGCTAATAAAAAAAAAAAACCACAGGTAGAAATAGAGAACAAATTTTTCATTTTACACATATCTTCTAGTTATAACTTTCAGCAAAGTTACAAACTTACAGAACAAAATTTTGGGATAGAGAATTATAGTTGCAAATTGTAACAATATATCTAGCAATATATCTAGCAAAATAAGTACCATGATGTCATTGTGCAATCTTCACTTTTCAATTGAACACTTCTCATTAAAGATAGTTTGTTGATTGTGTCAATTGTTATTGAAACAAATTTTAATTTAAGTTAATGTATAAATTTAAATTTAAAAGGCAGCACAAGCATACATAAATACAAGGAAATGTAAATTGGCATGATAGAATTGCAATATCTTGTACCTGAACTTACAGGGTATCCTATAAGATGTTACGTGCTCGGAAGTAACGACACGACTCTCGCAGACGTTGTAACGCCCGTTATTTCCCACTCCTTTCGAAATCTACCCCTTCCACTTTATTATGTTTTATTCGTCTAACACGTATTTCCTACTAATTTCTCTACCAATACTCAATAAATTGAGAAAGTTATTTTCATTGTATTTTTGAATACTTACATCGTTATTATCTTTACCTTTCGTTTTCACCTTCTTTCATAATTACATTTATCGTAACATCTTCATAGATATTTAATAATTAATAACAAATTCTATGACTCGCAATATTTTTATACGACGTGACCACAGCATATCCATCTAGCTATCAGTGTTATTTTTAACAATGTGAAAAAAATGGTTTCCAGAAAGTGTTACGTGCTATTCAAAAGGTAGCATCGTCAATATTATTTTTGTTATTAATGAATTTGATGATTCAAACCTCTTTAGTTTCACATGTTTTATCTCTGAAAATCCTAGTTATGAAAGAATTTGTCCGTGTTAAACATAAGATACTGTGCGAAAAGAATATTGTCAAATTGACAGATAGCATAAAAAAATCAGTTTAGTTTTTTCTAGGTTAGTTTTTTCCCCCCAATTTAATTTCCGTACATTTTATTTTATGCCAATGAAAAAATAAAGTCACTTCATACATAAAGTAAGTAAATAATGACACTTGATTATTCATTATGATTAATTAGAGTAAGCTATATTCTGTTATAAAATTATATTTTGAATGACAAACGTCCAATTTTAACAACAGAGATTCACTTGTCGACAAAAGAGTTCATGTGTGTGTGTATGTGTGTGTGTGTGTACACTTTTATGCATCTTCTAAAATCAGTGTATGATTAATACTAAATATACGTAATTTAATCTGTGATATTTTACACGTTTCCTATTAAGTAAAGTACGTATGTATTGTGATAGCAAGTCAAACTTCTATTAATAATCGTACATACATCGTAAATTTTCCAAGCAGATGTTATAAGGTGTACGCATTTAAATATACGCATTTGAATATTTTGAATGTAATTTCGAATGTAAAATGACTGATGAATGTCTCGCGGTGGAGTGTTATTGTACAGAGCATATTATACTTACTGCGGATGAGAAACTTTATTAATTAATATGGAGTACCTGAAGAAAAATTATTTTTAAATATATATGGCTAATATTCGATACTCCTTTGATGAAATATTATTAACCCTTACGTGACATCGTGGGTCATAGATGGCTGTAATAACTTGCATTATGTTACAAAAATTAAAGTTATTTAATTTTATTTTACATCTTTTTTTTTAATAGATTAATAATAAAATTGAATCAAAAATTTCAAAATTAAGCAATATAAATTATAAATGATACCAATCAAGGGTAAATGGATTTGTTATTTTTTGCAAAGTTTGATTTCGATGATGTTCCGAAATGAATGTTTATTTGCAACATTCATTTGTCGCATGAAGATAAATTTCCTTTCATTTCATTTTCTAAACAATTTTCTCTGCTTTTCATAGAGCATAAATTTTTTAAATGCTCTGATTAAAAATTAACACCGCGATCTGTAGTTATTTATTACATTATATACATAGGGTGCCTAATTTTAAGATATTTAATTTACTTAACGTTTATTGAATCGTCACTTTTTATGCTATATGCGAAGATGAGTCAATAACTAAGTCGCATAACCCCCCTAACTTCCGTTCTAAAATAAGTATCTACTGTGCCTATAGTTACTGCTACACAGCTACATGGATAAAATATTGTTGTTAACACGCAGTATGTTTCACCTCGTTTAATTTAAAGTTTGTAAAACGAAAAACGATAAACTTTAATGTTTCGATATCAAGCTAAGAACTACGCAACCTATAGAACCTAAACCTTCAGCTTAGATCGTGCAAATTTCTTTCCTTTCTTTCTTTCACGATCTAAACTGAACTGTAGGGACAATTAGTTGATAA